>JAOEHX010016889.1:0-13954 GCA_025448015.1 Bolborhynchus lineola | reverse complement strand
GGAGAGGAGAGGAGAGGAGAGGAGAGGAGAGGAGAGGAGAGGAGAGGAGAGGAGAGGAGAGGAGAGGAGAGGAGGAGTCATGTAGGATGCTCCCTCTGGGAGCAGTGATCAAGTTCATGGTACCCTTGTACTGAATTAAGGTGAAACAACACCATCCAACCAGTTTTATGATTTATTAATACAAAATACAAGGCATGTGGTTATATATAATAACAATTATTACTTTAACTGGATCAACAAGTCCCATGCCACACATTTTTGCTTATATCTAGTCAATGTTCAATGAAAAGGGGAGGAGAGGGAAAAGGAGAGAATGAAAGCAAGAGAAAGAGACCGAGAATTCTCACCACCTGTGGATTTGGCAGTGTGTTGTTAGTCCTTTTCACCCAGGGTATCATCAAGTGGTGGGAGCTCTCCCTCTGACCTGAGCCCTGCACTTTAATGTTCATGTTCTTTTGGGTTGTTGCCCACAATTTGTATACGAATCATAGAGAAGTATGGCCATGATAATGCTGAGCTTAGTTTAGCGAGCACTTGAGCAGTTCCTAAGCTGAGGTTCTTTGAGGGTCCTCCAGGTGGTCATTGTCCCTCATATCATGGTATCTGCTTTCTAACTCCATTCTCTGAGTCAGTTCATCCTTGAGTCCTTGTTTCACGCTCCTGTGGGGTTTGTTAGCTTCGCATAAAGGGGTCAGAACAAGCCTATTTGTGGAGTATGGAGAGCCAACATTCTTGTTATTTGTTTCCTTTATGCTCAAGGCCTTCCATGGCCAAATGCAAACGGTGCCTGAAACAAACTCAATTTCCTGTCTCTGATTCTTACACTATGGAAAGCAAGTGGTGTTTGAGACAAGCTCAATGTCCAGGTTCTCACAAAGTCCCATGAATTCCTGTTCTGGTTTAGCCATCCAAAAAGATCACTGTCTTAGAAAAAATAGACCTAGAAGGATGCATATTGTTTAGTTTGACCCATTGGGGAGGCATGAAATGGATCACACAGTCATGTGTCTTTCTTCAACCTCATCAAGAACTGTGATCCTGAAAAGAAAATCCTATGGGAAATTTGTACGTTATCTGGAGGGAAAAAATAGTCATGTCAGGCCTCCAAAAAGTTATAAAGTGTTACATTAATTGCTTCTTTTCACTTGTCACCTTCTTGATTTGAGCTGTTACAGTTAATATTTTTGAGCTTTTCTCTGCAGTCCAGACCATTAGGAATGGATTTTTTTTTTTTCCTTAATAAAACCAGTGATTATCAGGTAATAACAGGATTTTTGAAGCTAAGGCACTAAAAATACTGATTGTTGCAAAATGCATGATTAAATCACAAGTCTTGGCAACACCATAAAGTGTCTTTCCTTTCATATACAGACTAGTTTTCATAGATCTGTTTGAAGTAATTTCTCAAATAAAAAAGGTTTTTTATTTTTTTACATATACACAGACTTGTGCAGGTTAGGAAAAAAACCAAGGATGAACCCAGGCCATGTATAAGTGCTGGGAAAGTGTCAAGTGATAGATCATGCAGCCATTCAATTTATCAATGTCAAAAATTTTTTATCTGTTTCATAAAATGCTACATTATCGCCACACAAGAATATGTGGGGTGCTTTTTATAACTGAAGTATGAATGCAATAGATTGCAAAACTTTCTCTCCCTAAATTCACACTTGAAAATGATGTGCTGGAATTTTCAAATTGGCCTAATCAAGAATATTAAGAACAAATTCAGATACTTAATGCAGCAAATGAAACAGGTTAGAATTTTTAATTTATTTTTTTTTTTAATTCAAATCATGGGCATATCATCATTAAACTATTTAACATGGACAATTCTCCCAGCTTCAGACTGTTTCAGGCTAAATTCTTCCCAGACTGCAGATAGCACCTCAAAAAATTACATAACTTTCCTTTTTTCTGCAAACTGCTGAAGCCTGGCTGGTGCTCCATTATCAACATCAGAGCTGTCAACATCTCAGGGAAGCAGGGGAAGAAAGCAAAGCATTCCTACCAGCAGCAATAATATCATGATTGAACTTTGAGGAATCTTCCTTCAATCTTTACACCAAGCAGAGAACTACTGAAAGTACAGCGCACTGATGGTGGGATTTATTTCACTTTCGCTATCTGTAAGTTAGAAGTGTCTGTTAGATGTCTAAAAGTTAGCTTGACTTCGTCTCTAGACAATGAAGAGAGATAGGCACCTCGAGAGGGTGAATCATTCCATCTGAAGACAGGTATCACAGAGAGATGGAAGGAATCACCATTTGGAGATGCCTCTCTCCAGTGACTATAAAGGAAGTCTGTGGTGAGTGGCTTAAATTTGACAGCTAAAGTTATGAGATGAAATCTAATCCTAAACAGAGGAAGATCTTGACTTTCCTGCACTGAAGAGGAAGTTATTAGCGATGATTATTAGTGATAAAGCATTCCGCGTTAAAAATGCACAAATTGCGTAGTGCTTATTAGCTAGCACAAATTAACTCAATTGTGCATATAACTAAACTGATATGTCATAGGTGTCAGAGCCTCCATAGAAAGTAGGAAGGGCAAGTTTAGCAAGAGACATGGCTCCAAAAGTGTCACACACAGCTGGGACTCTGAGCAGCTTCTGAAAACTCCTGTTTCTCTCAGGGCTAACTGGTTAGCAACTGTCTTACAGTAATGACCATGGGCATCTTTTTTACCATCTAAGTGCCATTTGTCTCTGTTCTAGTTGAAATCCTCACAGCACAGCAGGTTATTTAACTAATATTTTACAGGAAGTGGAACTGTATTATAAACACTGAGAGTCAGAATATATTCCTTTCAAGTGATTTGCATTAATTTTCCAAATCAAGGTATTCTTCATTTTAGTTTAGAATCTTAAAACTGGAGACAAATATCTGCCCCTAGAAACTGTAAGCAGTAGTCTGTGTGGCACCAACTGGCTTTCATGTTGTTTCAGTCTAATCCTATCTAGAGCAGGTGGGGGCCTGTGGAGTAATAGCTCTTGACCCTGGCTCTACATGATGTCTTCATGACCCTAAAGCTTTTCTTTATTTTATTTTAAAGAGTCTGACATCAGACAAAGTTGTGCTGGAGCCAACAAGGCTGGTGAGTGTTATATCATGAAAGTGACCACACACATGGCATGTCATAAGGTTTGCCACAATGAGGTTGTCTAAGGTTGCAAAGCCTGCTGAAAATATGGCTGAAAACAAGAAGTAATGGGAAAATCAGCCCAATAAAAGATCAAAATACCAATTTCTAAACTGGTTCTTGTCCTTTCTTAATATAGAAGTGTAGGTGTTCTCCTTTGGACCTTATCTTCACATGGTTTTGTCTGTTTTAATGAAGGAAACAAAATTTTAGCTTTTGTCTTTGCAGCCCCTATTAGATAAAATGTCAAAAGAGAAAGCATTCAAGATAGCTCTGCAGCCTGGGTATTTGAGAATTTATTAATAGTTTCTAGAAGACAAAATTGAATATATAAAATTTTATGACTGCACCCAGGAGTTTAAGGGCTCTCCCAAACCAGCCTTGCCACCATTCACTCCTAAACTGTACTGTGGGTATATATGGCTAAGTTTTTACCCCGAGAAGTTTCCTCCAATCTAAATCAATACGAGTAGAGAATGAAGGCTTTTGTACTTAATTTCAAGAGAATTCCTTGGAAGATATAATTCATGTGTATCTGAGTATTTCAGCACTATTTAGATGTTCTGTCAGCTCCACCTTTTAAATCAAGGTATTTTTAGTATTCTTAGTGTAACACATCCATGAGAAAATACTGTAGCTGTGAAAGTCCAGATTGTGCAATCTACTAGTCTAGAAGGTACTGTCACTTTTATGTGCTCTATATTTTATTCATCCATAACTCAAATAAATGCAGATTTAAGAGAAAAAAAAAAAAATCTTCAACTCTTGCTTTGCTTCCTAGCCCTGTTTGGTATTTGAGAATTGAGTCATCTAGATAAAAGCTACATATACTATTTGCTCACATGCTATGCACCTTCAGTAAGCAACAGTATATAAATAAACAGTATTTTACATCTTCCTATAGGTAAAATATCAAAATATTTCAATTAGATGGTTTTTATCTCGTTGTTCATATATATATCTATCAATTTGGTTTTCATGGTATTCTCAACCCTTTAAGAAATAAAAAGAAAATCTGAAACTTGTATTTAAATCAGCTATCTAGACAGAAAGATTTATAAAGTACTATTTACTTGGTGAATCTTTCACTCTAAGTTATCTAGTGGTTTTCTAAAATTAGATGCTACTTTCAAAAAATCAAAACTGTCAGAGTTATTAACATACCACCTTTTTAGGGGTATCGTTAGACACACAAACATCTGGGAAAAAATAGTGAAGGAACAAGTTGCATCAGCTTTGAATGTGTTTAAAGCAACACACTAAAAGTAGCGGCAAGGTTATGTTTGTAGGAAGAAACAATTTGTTTGAAACCCTGACCCCACTGAAATTAATAAGATTTCACCTTTTGTCTTCTACTATCCAGACATGTTCCTAGTGACCATGACAATAAGAAAGATTTCTGCACAAGGACATCTGAAATGGTAGGCTCTATCTCTTCAAACAGTAGGTTGATATGACGTTTCTATGCTTCAGTGTCTCCTGAAGTCAGTGCACAATATGTGTCCCGTCTTGAAGTCTTCTAATAGTTCATAGAAGATGAAAATAAATGTTGCTATTTACAGATCCAAGAACTCTTAAGAGCAGGAGTGAAAAATATTTTGACTGTTTCATAAAACAAGTGTGAAAAATGGCCAGTGAATAATTTTAAAGGGTCAGTATTAAATTTGTATTACTACAGTTAAATCCTAGCTAGAAATTTGAGCACAAATACAGTAAAAAATAAATGAAAGGATCTGATCTGCATTCTGCAGACTCAGTCTCTAAGCCTTCAGTTTCAGGGTGCCTGGCCTTAAGTGTTCCAGCCTTCTATAATGTATCTTCAAGTATATTCTAGTATCTCCTTATATCTGGCAATTATAATGGGGCCACTACTTCCTTTCAATCTCTTGATTTCTTGATGTCGAAAGTCCACAATACTCCCCAGGATGCCTCTGACTCCTGAGAGCACAACATGTGAGATCTGAAGACAGCGACTAGCTTTTGCTCAAAAGTGAGTGCCAGGTTGCCAGAGAACATTAAACCACCACAAAAAATAGAGATGGGTGACATTTTGAAACAGAGAGGAAGAGAACAAAAGGAAGGAAGAACTGAAGAAGGACAGGGGTGGCTGGAAAGGCACTATGAGGAGTCCTTGTGTCTAGCTCAGTGAGGCTATACAGCACTAGCTACACTCATAAAAATGATGCATCAGGTTGTAGGTGTTGAAGGTAGTAAAATAAAAATGTTGAGAAAAATGAAAGGATTGAACCCAGAGAAAACAGAAATGCACAAGAGTTGAAAAGCATTAAGACAAGTGCTGGGATGTTGAGAGCCTTCTGATATTTTTACTGAAGAGCTGAGAGCCTAGCATGCTCAAGTCATAAGCAACAGTGGGCAGTACCCTGGGACAGCAGATTATTTGAGTTAAAGACTGGCATTGAGGGATTCTGGGTATGTGCCTGTGCTGCAGGAAAGCCAGCTTGCTGGCTGCTCCTTTCTGCAAGAGGCAAAGGGAGCAAGAACTACCCGGCAGCCACAAGACCAAAGACCACAGCCCCCTTCAGTGCTTCCCTCTTCCCCTCTCCATCCTGCAGTGGAGCAGCTCTCAGTAAGGCAAAATTAAGTTCTGCCTCCAGCATTGGTGCGTCTGGTTTTCAGAAATATCTGCAATTACTAAATCTCTACCAGATCAGGGGCAGCTGCCAGCAAAAAGACTCAATATCTCATTAATAAAGCAAAAAAAAAAAAAAAAAGGAAAGAGAAAATGCTAAGGACTGCAGCCTGATGATCCTGGCTTCAACACATGCCAAACTTAAACCGTGTAAATAGCTTCAAGGGTAAAATTTCTGTGTTTAAAGTTAGTCATATCTCAAGTAATCTGCCAAGGACCTTCACTGATTGAAATGCTAATGTGTAAAGCACTTAGCTAGCTATGATATGACTGGGACAAAGCAGCGTGATTTGGTAATGGATAACCTATCACTCTTTTCTTCAAGCAGTCCTTGAGTACATCAGCAAAATTCAAGTTAAAATAAAAAAAAGAAGAGGGGAGCCATTTTGTTCTAATATATTTGGATTTACTGGAAGTGGTTTTGCAAGTTCCTTGATGGAAACTGTCAAAAAAGTAACACCATGCAGGAGTACACTAGATTAAAAACAGAGCATTGCAAAGCAGAAACTGCTCCATTTTCTAGCATTAAAAAAGTAATTAATACTGGGATACTCTAAAGCTGCTTATTGACGTTGATACAGTTTTATAAGCTCCTGAAGTGAAATCTGTGCAAACACTGAGCTTAGGGGTATCACAAAGTCTGATCAACACTAAAGTTCACAGAGAGTTCTGGAAAGGTTGAAGGAAGTGAGCTGAAAGGACAGCATGGTAGCAGGTAAAATTTAGTGAATGCAGGTTGAAGTATGTTGAAGTATACTGAAGGAAGAATCATTTGAACTAGTGAAATCTCAGAGTTTAAAGAGCAGTGAGTAAAAGTTAATGAAAGAACCTTCTGAAAAGGAGAAGTGGTGATGCAGTTCTTTGCAAAAAGAGGTTTGGCATTCCAGAAGGCATCAAAGAGAAAACAATAATACGGAAATTACTGTAATGTCGGTATATGACAGTGACATAGCATTATTGGGGGAACCATCTTCTTTGGCATTCTTTCTCTCGAAAAACAAAAAAAAAAAAAAAGTCATAACAAAAAAAAAAAAAGGCATAGCAAAAAAAAGGGAGAGAATTCAAAATGTTTGTGGAAATCAATGTTATGAGACAATGAGAGAAAGAAGAGCTTTTTCAAGAAAAGAATATAAGACTAGTGGTTTTGCACATTAATTTCCTGTTGACAAGACTTCACTGTTTGACTAAGTAGGTGATGATGTACTAGTAAAAGATACTGGTAAGCAGAAGTAAGATACTGGGGTAAGCTCAGAGCTGGACTAGCCCAGCATGTAAATTCTTATGTCCAAAGAACTGTCATCATAATTAATAAGTTATTATTTTGGCTGCAAAATAATTTCTGTCCATGTCTGCATCCTCTATCTAAACTCTGACCTCACTGGCTCTTGAGTGGTGAGATCTGTGATACTCCAGTTCTTAAAGGTTTATAGGGATCCAGGCACAGATGAAGGAACCTCTGAGGGAGGGATATCTGCACCTTCTCGTATGGGAACACCTGCAATGGAGAGTGACGTCATAAGTGACTAAACCCATAAAAAGCTTCTGTCAGATCCGACCATTTTAGAAACCAAAACACAACAGGCAGTAAACAAATTCACAGGAAACCAGACTTCATTAGTCCCAGGACTCAAGGGTTTTGTTTCAAAAGCCACCTCATAGAATCACAGAATCATAGAATAGTTTGCGTTGGAAGGAACCTCAAAGCTCATCTAGCTCAAATCTCATCTACTTCCAATCCTTTTGCCTTGGGCAGGGGCACCTTCCACTACAGCAGGTTACTCCAAGCCCCACTCAACCTGGCTTTAAATTCTGCCAGGGATAGAACAGCTGCAGCTTCTCTGGGCAACCTCTTCCAGTGTCTCACCACCCTCGCAGCAAAGAACTTCTTTATATCTAACCTAAATCTACCCTCTTTCATTTTAAAGCCATTAACACTTGTCCTATCACTACACGCCCTTGTAAAAAGTCCCTTGCCAGCTTTTCTGTAATCTCTGCTAATTCCTAAACTCTGCCCAGGAACAGTTTGAAGATTACCATATGGTTTAGGGCAAAACCCTTCCAGATATCAGTCAAACTTTCCAAAACAGACAGTCAAGTTCCAGTACCACCTCTGGCACTGTTAAATTAACTACCACAGCCATATTCACTAGCAGCAGAAACAACCTTTAAGGCAGTGTTGTACATAACAGCTGAGTTCTGTGCTTTTCAAGAACTGTAATTCTAAACCAGATCTAAGCAATTTCCCTATATAAACTGATTTCTAGTTCTGAAATGCAGTCATTGGCTTCCCAGCTGCTGATAGCTTTAAAGCTGTCCAAAGCCAAGCCAGCTTCTCTGCTGAGAAGGCAGAACAGTTTCTTGCTGTAAAGGAAACAACTTGAAAGGCAGCCTGTTGACTGTGTAAAGGATGGATGTTCAGGACTTTTGTTCAGAGCCAATGTTTTTCCTGCCATCCTCCCCAAAGAGACCTAAAACCTGGAAACCAGTGGACTCATAGACAAATTCAAGGCTCAGACAAAATCAAACAGCCTCAGCACAGTACGTTACTGCACATCAACGAGATTGTGGTAGCTGTCCACTATGAGTACAGGATAATGTGACATACATTAGCCTGCAGTGAAAAGGGGCTAACCTAAGCCAAATTGCTCTGACTGTGCCATGGGCTAAGAGCATTTGCACAGGCAGCTATTGAGACTCATCTGATGTATGGTAACAGTTAACCAGAGTAATTTGATCATGTGTCTGATCGCAAAGACAAAATAGACTCTAAATTGCTAATATGGTATATGGGAGATGTAGCCATGACACTCTGTTACATTACCATCTGACCTAACAAGAATGTAAAAGATACACTCCCGTCTTGGCATTATTTTAACACTGCATTTTACCAGCCTGATTTATAAAAACAAAAAAAGTACTATATTTAAACCTATAAAAGTGTTGTTTATTCATCTTTAATAAAGTATAATTTTTTTTAACAATTGCAATCTGTAACTTTACAGCCTTAGGAGGTAATTTACTAAATAGGAAAAAATTAGCTGATTTTTGGACCATTTAAAGGAACATTTCTGTTGAAAGCATATAAAATGTATTAAAGTAATCTCTAAAGTCTTTACCCCTGCTTGAGATTTTAATTTGCTCAGAGCTAATAAATTATCCCCTTTCAGAAGCTATTGAAAATTTTCACTTAAATCCTTTTTAAAAGTTAGTGTTCAATTGAATCTTAAGCAATTTATACACACATACACAGTGCTTGAGGTGGTCATCACACCAAGGTGAAGGCTGAAAAGAGGTTAGATTAGCACTAACTCCTCTGCCCTTTGGGATTGCTGGGGTGTTATTAATGAATGTGAATTCACTCCTCCCCCAGAGCCCTTCCCCTATATGCATTGGCCTGGCTGTCGGGTAATTACTTTTCCAGAGCAGCATTTAACAAAATGCCTGTTCAAAGCCCAGGCCCATTTTCTCTCCAGCTGAAGGATACACCTGCAATCAGGAAAGGAAACGGCAGATCTGGGTCACCCCAGTATTCAGGTTAGCTGTGACACAAAAGCTTGCTTCATCTCAGACATGGCTCTGTTTTACATTTGCACACTTATCAGAAATATTTTTTCAGGCTATCAATTATTGTGTTTGAACATTGCATCCTCTCTCTAGGGAGCCCTTAGCAAGCTGTAGCAAAAATCAATCCAGTTTTACAACTTTTACCTTGGCACAGCTCCAACTCTTTATCTACCTTGAACAGTTATTTAAAGATGTGATGACTTTTTTTTTCTGGATTATAGCTATATTCCTGAGTAGGATTTGCCCTTGGTGTACATAATACCCTTTTTCCTTGATTAGGGTTAATCTGTGAATCTGCTTTGGTTTTGCTTCTTATATTTGAGAATTTGCATGCCTGTGGTAAGGTTTATGTGACTGGGTACTCACCTTTCCCGGGTAGCATATATTTCTCACAGTGATAGGAACGAGAGTCTCTTATTTCAGGGAACGTGCATCTGGATTGGAGCCCACTCTCATTCAAGTTGTTTTAAAGTTGACTGCAGCTGCAAGTAATGGCATCCAAAAATTTCTCCACATGTTTATTCTGAGCTTTATTTTTTCCATGCAATTCCTACCTAGGAGACTACCAAGACGGACTTCACCCTTTACGTGTCTAGGTGCCTGAGGCAGCTTTGCCAGCACACCTCAAGGATCACCTTCATCAAAGGGTTTATGAATCCCAGAAGCAGCAGCAATGCTTCAAAAGGCAGACACTATCTCTCTCTCAAAAGGTGACAGTCTCCCAGATGGTAGGGAAATTTGGATAGCAGAAACTGGTCTTAGATATTACTATGTCAGTGTAGGCTGCAAAAACAGACAGCAGATGCTGGGCTTCAATGGAGTTACAAAGGAATAGGCTTTAAAAGAAAAAATCTGTCTTAGAGCTGTACTTCGAAGAGGTTTTATGTTTATTTTAGAAGCAGAACCAGTTTCTATTTCCCTATTGAACATGCATGCAGAAGCTCATAAAGCCACTAATCATATTGCATGGTTTTCCATGTTTCTGATTCTCCACTTTTCAGCTAAAAAAAAAAAAAATGTTTTACCACTTCCTGTTAAAGTTATTTTACTAAATTTCCTCACAGCAGTTAGCTCAAGAGTTAAGAGGCATCCCTTCATTTACAGCATGCAAGTTTATACAGAGCAAGTGCTGGAAAGCTGAGAAAGCATAGGTTTGGCTCATTTCTTCTAGCCTGCCTGCACAAATCAGCTGTGGGTCTGCTCAGAGAGACTCTGTTTGAAAAGGTGTAAGGCCATGGTGGCACACATGTTCATCCATTTCCTCTGGTGGGGGTGGCTGGGAGTTAACTGATGCCTCCCTAAATAACCAGCAATTGCCAGCTTGGGGGCTGCTGATTGAGAGGGAAAAACCCCTGTTTGGCTGAGCATACAATCTGCCCTCAGTCAGAAAGAGATTTCACCCATCAGCCAAAAAGGGTGGAAACATGCTGTGAGTTGTGTGCCCAGTACCAACACTTACACAACGCTGCAAAACCAAATCCCTGCTATCTTCATAGTATAATGTATACTTTAACAAATCTCTTGAATACATATTCATTTGCAGGACTGGTGTCTCAAGGAAAATAACTAATGAAGTTTCCTCTCTCCCTAGCAATACAGAGCTAGCATCCAGCCACATTTTAACATGTTATCATTAGAGCTCCTAAGCAATGCAAGAGAAAACTAAATCAGTCTTATGGAGAATGCTTCCAACAAAAAGGCTGATGGCTTTGGTTTGATTATTTCATAGTTGGAGCTTACTTCTCCTTATTTCTTTCAGCCAGCATCTGTGAAAATGTGCCAGTGGTGGCAACCATAAATCACATGTTCAACCACTTGCAAATTTGTTTTTAAAAGAAAAAAGTTTATTCTTCTGAAGCTCTTCCACCTTGGTACTTGTCTTTCACCTGTTTCATTTTAAATATTTTTGGCATTTCCCAGAGTTCTGTAGTTTTGTGTATTTGATGACTAGCTATGTTTCAGGAGCAGATGAAATGGTTCATCTTCTCATAGAAAAAATCTGGGATCTTTTAGAATAAAAGGTACCTTAGAAACATAAGATAGCATCACTGAAAACAAATTTTCCACTTTTTTCTATTTTTGTGGGAAAAAAATACAGCAGAAACAAGCAGAAATTTTAACCTCAATGTAAGCAAAGTAAGACTAGATGGCTGGACCCATTCTTATTTACTTGCATAATCGAACTTTGAAGGGAAAACCAAGGAGAATTTATACCTTGTGATTCATATTAAGAAAAAAAAAAAAAAAGAACTCAAAATTTGAGTTCAAGCTTCTGATTTCATTTCTTAGTTAAGGATAGAATGTTTGCTGGAACTTTCTGATTCCTAGCTTTTGTTGATTTCTGTCATTCAGAAATCATGAAGTAAATATTTATTAACATGGGAACCCTCCTCCCTCTCTGCCCTTCATATTTCTGCTTCTTATGCTAATGAACTTACTTTAACAAGGAAACCACATTCCTCCTGGGTCCACATCAGTTATTTAAATGTAGTTTTATATTAATTTTTCATACTGTAATGCATTGTTCCGTGCAAATATACATGCAGCTTGCTTTCAAGAGTAAACAAATATATATTAAACATATTGCTAGCTGAAAACTTTTCAACTTTTATTTTGCTTCTTGTGATAATGGTGGTCATTTCTCTCTCTTACCACACTTCTGCAGTGACCACCACCAGGGATTTGTTTTCTGAAGCAGGCTACTGGTGCAGATGCAGAATTCTGAAACTGCATATTTTCTGTGCATTCAGCATTTATCTCTAGTATCCTTAAGGACTGACATAAAGGTTTGCAGCCTTTGATTTGTGAAGTCCAAGAAGCAAAATGGGAATTTTAGAAAAGCTAAAAAAGATACGCTTTTGAGAAACAAACTTACTGACGCAACAATACTAAGGAAAAAATAGGGAAGGTTACTCTATCACATTTTTCTTACTTTCTCACCAATAAGAAAGCAAGATATACTAAGTAAATGCCTGCAGATGTATTTGTATGACACATATCATAAGAAATCTTGTTGCTTACCAATTAAGTAAAAATGACAATTATTTTTCTCTGTGAGGTGGGAGCTATTACTTCTAGAGACACACTTTTAGACTAAAAAGTGGAAACTAGACTCCATCACATATCATATTGCCAGGACTGCCATGTAGTATATCAAAAGTGCAGGACTGACTTCACCCGGGCTGCTCCATGTTGAGTCACTTAAAATTATTAAACATTTTTTTATTTCAGAAAAAAGTTGCTGTTATACAATTCAAAGGCTTTGACAATGTTCTCCTAAGAGTCCTGAAGAAACACAGACATGAAACTAGTGAACTATTAACTGAGGTGTATGTGAAGCATTACTTTATGAGTCTCAATGCTAGGAAAGTAGAAGTCAGTTAATGAGCCCCTAGTCTTTGAAAAAGGCTTCACAAACAATCCAGGGAGATGTAGACCACTGAGTCGGACTTCTATAGCAGGTAAAAAAAAAAAAGAAATTATAATGAATGAGGGAATTAATGGATATCTAGATAAATATATTCCACAGAAGAATCAACTGGGCCTCTGAAAGGAAGTCTTCCAGATCAATGGAAGTTCTTTGAGGAGTAGTAAAGATTATGGGCAATGTTGTCCCAGTGACTGTACTTATGTTTTGAAAAAACCATACAAGAAAGTCTCTTAGAATCATAGAATAGTTAGAGTTAGAAAGGACCTTAAGATCATCTAGTTCCACCCCTCCTGTCATGGGCAGTGACACTTCCAAATAAACCATGTCACCCAAGGCTCTATCCAACCTTACCTTGAACACCACCAGGGATAGAGCATTCACAATTTCCCTGGGAAATCCATTCCAGTGCCTCACCATCCTTACAGCAAAGAATTTCTTCCTTATATCCAATCTAAACTTCCCCTGTTCAAGTTTGAACCCGTTACTCCTTGTCCTATCACTACAGTCCCTAATGAAGAGTCCCTCCTCAGTACCCCAGTAGGCCCCCTTCAGATACTGGAAGGCTGCTATGAGGTCTCCATGCAGTCTTCTCCAGGCTAAACAGCCCCAACTTTCTCATCCTGTCTTCATACAGGAGGTGCTCCAGTCCCATGATCATCCTTGTGGCCCTCTGCTGGACTTGTTCCAACAGTTGCATGATCACACACAAATCCTTCTTCTGCTGAACTTCAGTTTACCTCTTCAGCACCATCTGTTTCTTGCGGGTTTTTTAAGGACAATAAGCATAAAATAAGAAACACCTATTTTTATAATATATAGTTTTTTTCCCTTTAAAAGAGGACACAAAGTTAAAATCTTCATTAATAGCATTAATAAACATCTAAAAGCTGAAAATAAATCACACTGCAAAATACAGTACAGTGATGGCGTGACAGATTTTAGTTCGCTGATATTCATTTACTGTGTTTTTAAGAGAATGCTGGAGTTTCAGTAGTTCTTACGACTATAGTCATTAAAAAAAAGAATACTTTCTGAGCAATTAAAAATTGCCTATTCTAATGACTCAGAAATTATCATAATATAGTGTTTTGGAGTGCTCACACTACCACTGGTTTCATATCTTGTTTTTTGAAATTTACCAAGAGCTTGTCACTAACAGTTCCTTTTAA
>JAOEHX010016886.1:0-18201 GCA_025448015.1 Bolborhynchus lineola | reverse complement strand
TCTTGTCATTATTATTATTGGTGGTAGCAGTAGTGGTTTGTGTTATACCTTAGTTACTAAACTGTTCTTATCTCAACATGTGGGAGTTGCATTCTTTCGATTCTCCAATGTAGCAAACTGTGTGGCTGATTTGCGGCCTAAAACACGACATGAGCATGCCATGCCCTCATAAAAAAAATACTTTATACTCTAGATACACATCTACTGGAAAAAACTACCTCCTGGTATAAGACATAGCCTGTTTTAACACTGAGGACTGCCAATATGACCATGTTCTCACACAAAGAATGCATGCTGCTCATTTCCTTACAGCACACATTCTCTTACACAAGTTGAAAAGTAATTATTTCATAGATCTATTTTAAGACAGAAATAGTGACAGAGCCTTTATTTTTTGTGTCACTGCAGAGTTATATGTGTATTGGAAATTATGCCAGTCACATCTTTGTGTTTTTATTGATTTGTTTTGGAGGACTTAATCTTTATGACTATATAAATTAACATAACTAAAGAAAAGTCTGCTTTACGTAAGATCATGATAAAATTTTAACCAATTTGCTAGTGTACCCATCCTTGCTAATTTAAGCCAACTTGATCTGGGATAGTGTAACATTCCTGTGAAGATAGCTGTACATTTTATATCTTCTCTCAAAATTGCTGAAACAATGTTATTATAATTTTAATTCCATCTGCCTTTTTTTAAATTTTCTCAGTGTTATGTAGATTCAAATTTACATTTTTCAATCTTCAGGTCTATTCTGTAATAATTGGCTTACATTTCTATTTTCAGGTTTTGTTGACTAGCATTATATGGGTATTTTAAGGCATGTTTAACATGTTAAATATGTAAAAAACTAGAACACTTCTACCATAGTGAGACATAATTTGATACACAACTCTGTGCCACAGAAACTATCAGCATTCCCTGCATTTCTTCACAGAGCAGGGGAAAGTAAAATGAATACTTTTTTCATAGAATCTGGAGCCTGTCCTCTAGATACACACTTGTTCTCTTTATTAATGCTAAGCAAATTGATTCTGTTATTGCCCATTCCCCTTTTCCCTGAGGGTATTTCCTGAGAGGCATCACCTCACAGCATAGCTGGCTGAGACAAGGTAAGCAGCATGATAAAGTTCAGGGACTTTATTCATGAACCTGGCAGCTATCACATCACATGTCCCAGCCTATGATCAGGTCTCATGTAGCACTGTCAAAACATCATTAACTGATTTTCTCCACGTAGTTTATTTGTATGCTAAGTCAGCAGATGATCCTTATTTCACAAAGGATCCAAGAGTGAGGTTCTTCTCTACCCAGTTTTGTATTCTAAGAGTTTAATCAAAATGATGGCTGGTCATTTTGGTTGTCCCAGTGCTTAATGGAGAACTAAGATTTTTGGGAGGGCAAATCCTATCATCTACTTTAGACATGTATTTTAAAATAGGATATAACGCTTCTGGAGATGTCTCTGTAAACAGAACATAGGCTCTGGGGACAGCATTAATCTAATGTTTATTAGTCACTAAAAAGTTAGTTGATTAGATTCAAGGTAATTACTCCTGACTCTCTTTATAAGGAAATCCTAGGAGGAAATCAACCTAAGACGTTGTGTCTCTATGGTGAAGTGACTTCTGGAAATGCTGTTTTCTCTGGTTAGTGTAAAGGAAGGCTGGCTTTGACTACCTTTTACAAACAACATACAGATGTTTAAATACATGTGAAAGGAATACCCTGGTACATGGATGCCTTGCTTGACAGCACTTATGCCTGTGGTAAGTGGTGTGTGGGACAGGAGTGCCTATTATTTGCATTTATTCAGGAGTCTAGTTAATGTGTGTTACTCTACATACATTAAATAAATGTACACATAGTGGTATCTAATGTCCAATGCATCTTCTGTTCTCTCTACAGTGGATGTCCACAGATATTATAATTGATTAAAAATTTATCTTAGTTTTACCCATTTGTTTTGGCATGGATGACATCTCAGTGGTTTTCTGTGACAGTGAATTTCCTCGGCTGATCACCCATTGACTTAAAAAAAAAAAAAAAAGATTCTTATAATTACGTTCCATTCTACTGACTTTTAATTACACTGAAAGACTCCCTGTGTTATGGGACCATTATGCATTATGCCACTGTTATTATGCCACAGGATAATGAGGAGGGACTTTTCAGTTCTGAATTTTTAGTGCTTGGCTAAGTCTCTTCTAACTTAATCCCATTTAGCATTAAATAATTTTAGGCTTTATAATTTCTCATCAAATGCTAGGTCTGCCTTGATGCTTTCTGGACACCTTAATGGCTCATCTCCAAATCTTTCATTCTGTAGAAGACACAATCTGATTTCAGGCATCTAAATGTGGAAACTAAATCCAGCATTTTGGCTGGCATGTCTATGTAGTTCCTAATATGAATCAGTATTTTTTGAAGCCAGTCATTTCATGCAAAGATTCTATCTGTCTGTTTTCTCTAGGTAATTACCAAACACAGGTACAGTGGTACGCTCTTGAGATTAGAACATGTATTTTGAGAAGTTTACAAGATAGATAGAACTAAAAATTGCAATAATATTTTTATTATTTTTCTTCCTGCTATTTTTTTTCTGTGAGATTTAGTTCCAAATTTATCATTTCATTCCCATGGTTTCATTTGGTGAGAATTGCCAAGATTTCGTTTCTTCCATGGAACACTTCATAGAGGCTAATGGAAATCATGGCACATTTAAAAGATTATTTTGAAGGTAGGAACTAAATCTTATGATGCACTTTTTTTTTCTTAGATGTCTTATTCTTTAGCAAGCTTAGAGGAGTGTGAGGGAAGTTGATCTGCCCTTGTTGATCACGTTTCACTCTTCTTTATTATGCTAAACCAGTGTTCTAGCGCTTTCTGATGCGTCTATCAGCTAGCAAAAAGGATTAGTGTTCCCTCTGTGACACAGCTTACATTCTCATTTCTCTTTCTCTAAAGCAATTCTGATCATAAACCAAAACCCTACACTGGTCACAGCTCATATCTTGACATATTTTCCCAGGATATTAAAAATCTTTTAGATGGCTGTATGGTTATTTTGCCCATATGTTCAAGCCACTGTTGCTTAGCTTTTATTTTGGTGTTTCCACTCCCGCCACCCCCCCAACTGTCATAATCAAGGTGGAACACAGTCTACTTTCCATGATTGTCTGGGCAAGTTAGTGTTATTTCAATACTGTAAAATAAAACCCTCAGTCTCTAGAGTTCTTTTGATGTGACAAAACAGTTTATAGGTTTTTGTTTTTTAATGTGGGACTCATATTTTGTGGCCTATAGTATACGGGACATGTGAAACAAACACTCTTCCACTTCTGGGATAGGAATCTACGCATCTCTTCCTGAAATTTCAGATGTCTGTGCTGAACTTTGTTCAATTAACCAGCTATCCCCCTCTAGTCTTCCTCTTCTTTATATTCAAGTCCTGCCATTTTCTCAGTCAAGTCAACATGAGTTTTTCAAAGTCATTTCAGCAGATTAAGACCCATAGGATTGGGACAAATGTTAATGTAAAGCCTGTAGTGCTAAATCCTGTGAGATGGTGGACATGGAATAACTCACAGAAAGTGTTTGGCACTCAGGGCCAGTGCTCAGCATCTTAATGAAGTATGTAAGCCCTCATCACACAAAAGCCAATATTTGCACCTAGTTTTCACAAGAGAAATTGATTCTGTAGAGCTGAATCTGCAAGTAAAACTGTTTCTGTTAGGACTCATGCCAGGAAAAGAATCTGGGTTGTTGGGGTTTTTTTTTGCTGTATATTGTATGTGTATGTACACACTTGGCAGGCTTCTCCAAGAAAGTGTGTTTTCTTGTCAGGCAACTGCATCTGCAAAGATGTCAATAGGCATCCCAGGGTAGCCTAGCATCTGAAATGCTGTAGCAACTTCTTCTTCTTGATTACTTTTTCAGTATTTGTGGAAGATCATCCTCTGGCAAACAAATAAAAAGTGTTAAATAAAAGGCTTAGCACACAAGAAAAGACAACTGATGAAGTAGAAAATGATGAAACTCCTTTAACATTTCATGTAAAGTTGACCATAACATATGAAGTGTGTCAGACCTTTCCAGACACGTCATCAGCTCACAGAGTAATTCATTATTACTTTTTTTTTAATATTTTCTAAACTGATGGCCTTGTTGAGAGTCTCAGTAAATACTGATAAATTTGGCATAGGAAGGCGTCGTTCTTACTGCTCAGGAGAAAAAGGTGGGGGTATCCAAGGATATCTCCCTGTGCCAGGGTCCCTCTGGCCTATACTGAAAGGATCTCCTTCTGCTTGGTGATGATGGCTTGTGATGATTGTATTGCAGAACTGTGTAGGAAGGTTATCTCAGCCAGGAGAGACAAAGTAACTCTTTTTGAATGGTATGGCCAAAACCATCACAGAAAATAGCTGAAAATGTGACCACTGACAAGAGGTAGGTAACTGTGTGCATGTCCATGTGTTAAAGTATGAAATTTCATTCCTGAACTCTCAAGCGTAAGCCTCCTACTTGCTAGCTGCACCAAGTGAAAGCTGATTGTAAACTTTTGTATCAGCTAGACTGAAAAAAGTGGCACATCATGAAACCACCAATTAATGAAGAGATGTGTGACAGAATCACCAATGAAGGGGCTGATCATGTTGCACTTGTGTAGACTATTGTAGTTAGGAAAAAAAAAAGCCTTTGGATGCTGTAAAGAAAATTCTTGAAAGAAGATTGTCCCAGAAAGAAGAATAGGGTCAAGAAAGAAGAAGGTAAAGATAGTGGCTAGAGGAAAGATCCTGCAAATGAAGGAAGAATCTCTTGATAAGAGATCCAGAGATAAATTCTGGGAGATGATCAGGGACCTTGGCCAGTGACATCTGAGTAGACAGCTGTGAGTAGTAGTATGGTAGGAGCCAAAATGGCTTTCTGGGCAACCATCCAAACCCACCAGTGGCCTCCTTGTTGGTTGCAGGGAAGTCAAAACATAACACAGTATTTGAAAGTGAATGAGTGAGTAAAGCTCTCATCTAGTTGATTCCTAAATAAACACGAATATTCAGATCTACTGCAGATGGACTTTTACTCCAAGCTTTTGCATGTGGCAAAAGCACAAAAAATATTGACATGAGAAAATTTTTGAGATGTCAGTGAAAAAATCTTTTGATCAAATCAGATTAAGTCTGACATAAACAGAGAATGATAGAATGATTGCCTTTCTTTTTTTTTCTATTAAGAGAACCTCTGAGCCCAGCAGAGACAAAGCACAGGACTCTATCCCTCAGCAAAACCTTTTCATGGAGGCTTTGAAGGAGCCAGCCAGCTCATAACAATTGCTGCATGTGCAACTACTTTCCAGGAACATGACAGGAGAACTTTAAAATTTAAACTCTGCAAATAGATAATAAATCTCTTAGAAGAATATTTTTTTTCAAAGAAAAAGGTCTGAAGCAAGCTCTGGGTGGCCACCTTCTAGGGTGGCCTATGAAGGAATAAATTAACAATCTTACTTGCCTACAGTCATAATCTAATCTCTTGCCTGCTTCAAATAGTTACCTCCTTCTGAGAGATTTGGATTTTGATTAAGCAAAACACTTAAGTATCTGCTTGATTTTAAGTTGAGGATGTGCATCATGAGAGCATGTCATCTGGATACTTCTTCCTCCATCCTACTCCCTGATTATCCATGTAGTTAAGAAACAGGAAAAAATTATAATACTGTTTTCATCTTTTTCGTATCATGTTCAATTTGGATTTTCAACAATCAAGCACCTTAACTAAACAGTTTGCATTCAACTCAGAGAGATAAATACATAAAAAGATATGAACAGCTGCAAAATTTCAAGCTATTGGGATTTGTTTGCACAAATTTAAATATTCTTTCTTTTGAAACAAGAAAGAGGAAGTTAAATACTTTATATATTAGTCTAGTAGCAGGCTAATTTGCCTTTGAAGTGAGAAATGCAGTTTTAAGTCTCTCTCAGACTAAGGGTTTTCATATTCAGATTCTCCATCTCACAGGATTAAGATTCACCAAAGTTGCCCTGTAAATTATTATGGTAAGAACATTCTTACACCTGTGGCTACTGTAATATCCATGATTCAATTAAATGGCAATGTTTCTATCATAAAAAAAAAAGCACGATTAGAACATTTTTCCAGTTTAAGAGAGATCATCATCAGCACATTAGAGAAAGGACAGAACATTAGAGTAACTCCTGCCAAAACTTTAAGTAGGGATGAAATTACATTATCTCTTAAGTAATGTTTTAGGTACTTTGTTGTTCTGTTGGGAAAAAGAGGGGAAAAGAAAAGGGAAGGTGAAATGAGAAACTGAAGACTGAGAAATAAAATAGCAAATCAGCTATTTGGGAATAGGATATTCAGAAAGAAACATGAGTTTCAATGTTTCCATTACAGTGTTTGGTCCGTGCTTGAACAATCAGTTCTAGATTGTCTGCTCTGCCTACAGTCCATTTCCTCAAAGCCAAGAGGCTGCAGGAAGGGAAAGCTGCTTGAGAGCTAGAGCCCAGGAAAAAAGAACTGCATGTTTCTGACCTTGGGCAAAATAAAAATAGATTGGGTTTGATCCTGCCACAGAGGAAAGCCAGTCAGTTCATGTGGTTCGAACACATTAGGATTGAAGCAGTTCATTGATTTATTAACAACATGCTAACAAAGACCAATATCAACACAAGTGATAAATCGCAATAATAGACAGCGTGTTAAATAGCTACACATTTCCCAGCCCCTGCAACCAATCCCCAGGAGGACACTATGGTGCACTCCCCAGTTCCCAGTAGTCCTGCATTTCCCTCAGCCATGGATCACAAGCACCTCCTCTGTGGGGGCAGCACGTGGTGGCAGGGTCTCCGCTACATTGCAGCTCTTCATGCTGATTTTATACCTCTTTTCAGTCTGTCTCTGTATTTCTATTTTGTTTCTGTTCTCACAATGCATGCTGTACCTCGCACATAGTCAGGAGCTGTGGGATATGGGGCTATGGGGGCTACCCCAAATGTGGATCATACAAGCACCCCCACAAACCCCATACACTCTTCTTTCCAGCAGACTCTCCAGGAACATCTTTCTGCAGGAGATTGTGAGGCTGCTCTGATCCATCTGCTCCCTGAGATTTCATGTATGGGGACTGAACAAACTACTTGATGCAATTTATTTACACTAGTTATTACTGGGAATAATGTGCATGCGCACAAAGATAAAAATTATGTGAAGTCCCTTAGGGAATAGATCCCTAAGTCCTCAGACACTAAATTAAGAATATTCAGGCATTTGATATTATCAGAATGTGTCTCAAGATTTTATGCAGTATAAATTAATGAGCACTGTCAAACTTTTGTGAAGAGATGTAAACTTTTATTCTTTGTAGAATAACCTCCAAAATAACCTTGTAGCACAGATATGTAATGGAACTGATATCAGTGTCCACTGTTTAAATAGTTTGATTGTACATGATATAGTTTGCTTTAAAAAAAGATTTCTTTCTTGAACTTAGCTGGGGACTTGGTCAAATTTGAAGTATTTGTTATTGAAATATTTTAAATTTCCAAATTAGAAAACAAACGCAAGGTTGTGCTATTATTTTAGACATTAAGACTGTAGACTAGCAATAATGACCATTTATACTAGGGAATGAATTCATCATTATCAGCTAGACGAATATAGTTTTCAAGTTCAGTTCAAGTACTTTTCAGTATCTGACCCAGCCATTCAAACAAATCTGGCATAGATTTCCACCTCTAACAAATTTGTTAGGAGAGCATTCCAATGCATGTGAAGGTATTTAATTGAAGTTATACTTGATTTTATTTTCTACTGAGATGTTATTTAATTTTTAATATGCCCTGTGAACTTTTGAAACAATAGCGGTCATTTGGGTGATTGCCTTTATTACACAAGAGAAATGGGAAATTTATTCTTGTGAAGGCATTAATTTCATGTATATATGTGATGGTTCTTCAGAAGGGATAGGCAAGGTAAAATTGGTGGTGGGGTTGCATTGTATGCCAGAGAGTCCATCAACTGCCTTGAATTCAGTGTTATGAGTGAGAAGGCCAAATGTTTGTGGGTGAAGGTCAGGGGGAAGACCAGCGAAGCAGGTATCCTGGTAGGAGTCTGTAATAGACCACCCAGCCAGGATGAAGCTGCATATGAAATTTCCTTCAAGCAACTGGGAGAAGTTTCACAGTCACTTGCCTTTTTTCTCATGGATTGGATATTAGGAAAAATATCTTCACAGGGAGGGTAGTCAGGTATTGGAACAGGCTGTCCAGAAAAGTGGTGGAATCATCATCCCCGGAAGTGTTCAAAAATCCATGAGGCTCTCAGTGATATGGTTTAGTGGTGGCCTTGGCAGTTCTGGCGGGAAGGTTGGACTTGATGATCTCACAGGTCTTTTCCAACCTAGTTGATCCTATGACTCTATGAAAATTAAGGCATTGGCTTGTAGTACCTCTGTATGTTATGGGAAAATTAGTACACCCTAAATGAAGTGTCCCAAATTACTCTAAATAAAGTGTCCCAAATAAAAAGGGTGAATAGCATTTTTCTCTCCAATAACTGTAAAAGGGAAGGAAGACTGGATGGCTAATTTGATCAGTCTCCTCACCTTTAGGCAGATAAAGTTATTGCAATAACTCTTGCAGGGCATATTTTTCTACTTCGTACTATTTGTTCCTTTTATTTCTACTCTGCAAGTCTGTAGGGAATTGTAAAAGCAAATCTGGGTTTATCCTTCACATCTAATGGAGTGGTAAAAAACTAGTCTTTCAGATCAATGACTAAGATACTCCAATCCATAGATATCATGGTAGGAGAGGGTAAACATGGTTGTAGAGCTCCCATAGGAGCCATTACTGCATTAACTTTCCTTAAGTCATGAAGTAATCACCATTTGCCTGATTTCTTTTTTATCACAAACACAGGAGTGTTCCAAGGACTCTGATTCTTCAATGTGGCCTGCATCCAGTTGCTCTTTAACTAATTCATGCAGGGCACAGAGCTTTTCTTGGGGTAAGGGCCACGGGTCTACCCATATTGGTGTCTCAGTTAACTAAGTAAGACCTAGGGCAGGCTGTTTTACTCCCTGCAACACAGTGGCCCCAGTCAAAAATCTGTAGTAATGTGGACTCCCCATTGTCCCAAACAGTCCCAACCCCACAGAGTGGAGCAGTGGTAACATAGGGTCTAACTATAGCTGTCTGTCCTTCTGGTGTCTTAATTTGCATGGGTCTTGTACTGCAAGAGTAACACTTTTAATTGGTTGAAGGACAAGGGATTGCTCACAAGGGGTTTCAACACATTTTTCAGTCTCAGTCTTAGTTTTTGTAACTGTCAGAAATTGCATAGCATGGCATAGCTCTGCCTCCTGTGTAGGTGGAACTGATTGGAGCAGAGGTGCAAACGGGGAGAGAGGTCGGTCAGCCTCATGGTTACTCCTAATCTCTACCCCCAATTGCTCCAGATTTTGCTGATTCTCAACCGGGGGTGATTCCAGGGGGTCACCACCCACTGTATCATGGTGTTTCCCCCCACACCAGTATCTTGCTGACTTTTTATCTGTTTAACAGTATCCTGTAAGAAGCCCCATGTTGCTAAAAGAGCAGTAGCCTCTTTATCCCCTTTCGCTGCACCCTCCAACAATTTTGGTCCTAAATCATCCCAAACAGAAACACTAAAAGCAGCTATTGCAGAGGCTTCAAGCCCCTGTCTCTTTGCCCACAGCAACATACACCTAAATTGTAATTAGTCCAGCTTAATGTCCTGCCTTTTTCAAAACTAATTTCCACATAGATAAAACAATACTATCTTCTTTACTTAAGTTAGTCCCCATAATGTCCCTGGTGCCTCACCCCTCCGGTGTCTCTGGCTCCTAGGAACTAGCAGTCTCCACTGCACTATCCACTTCACCAGGCTTCGATTGTTCCTGGTGGCTCACCCATCCACTGTCGTGTTCTTCCAGTCTCCACTAGGCTATCCGCTTCACCAGGCTGTGGGCAGTCCTGGTGGCTCCCCTTCTTGGTGTCTTTATCTTCCAGTCTCCACTAGGCTATCTGCTTCACCAGGCTCTGTCCCCTCAGCAAAAGCTTATCTGTGAGCAAACATGATTTCTGTTTCAAAAATGTTCTTGATTCCTCATGGAATCACATCGGGGTCACCAAATGTGGCTGTGTAGTTAGTTGGAACGGCCAAAGCAGCCACATGAAAGAAGAAGAGAAAGGTAGAGGTCTCAAGCAGCAAGCAGGTTCTTTTAACTTCCCTGTTGTATGGTTCCAGTCTCCGAGTTTCTTCATTTTATTTTCTTGCCACATCATCACAGCCCCATGCTTTCACCATCCCCTACACAAGTCCACAGATCATCTGTCTTCTCTGTCTAAAAATCTGCTGTCTTGAATATAAATGGCATCTTAGATTTGTGCCTGGAGTAAAAGCTCAGCTATGTAAAAACTTCTGGAAAGCAGGTAATAAGGATATAAAGTACTTCAACTTCAGGCTCAGGAACATTACACTGCCCACTTCTTAACTTTCTTTATCTTCCTTCTGTTGAATGCTAATTTTCTTCATGTAAATGTTAAACTAAAATTAGATTCTACATATGGATATTAGAGATCTTTATTATCTCTTTACTTTTTAGCTTCAACCATTCTTGCATAAACAGCCCCTATATACAGAATAAATGATGTGTAAAACGGGTGTTAAAGCTGCTACTAGTAGTACTTATAATACATGGAGAGCGTTCAGATTCAGTTTGTCACTTTGAGCATAGCAGCTTTCATGCAGATCTCATTTCGCTTTACATATGTATTTTTCTCTCTTTAGCCAAAATGTATTTCCAATTCCAGCATAAATATCTGTGACAGTATTATTCTCCTTGAAGATATGTTCAAATCTTTTCTGAAAAGGGAATAATGGTGGGTGAATAATTAGATCAACACATGTGCAAGTATTGGACAACAAGTAAGAGCAAAAACTCACCATTAAAAGAACCAGATTAACCTGTGACTACCAGACATCTTGTGCAATGCATTAGGTTCAGAGATATGTGTGTTTTCCAAACTACATCAACTTTTTGCTTTCTCACTTCCATTACTGTACATTGAATGTCCAAATAATGACACCATTATCATAAAATTTCTTGACAGCTAAATTCATAAAATCTTAGAATAGTTAGGGCCGGAAAGAAGCTTAGATCATTAAGTTCCAACCCACCTGCCATAGGCAGGGACACCTCCCACTAAACCATGCAACCCAAGGCTCTGTCGAATCTGGACTTGAACACCTCAAGGGATGGAGCATTAATAACTTCCTTGGGCAACCCATTCCAATGCCTCACCACCCTCACAGTAAAGAACTTCTTCCTTAGATCTAACCTGAACTACCCATGTTTAAATTTATACCCATTACTCCTTGTCCTATCACTACAGTCCCTAATGATGAGTCCCTCTCCAGCATCCTTGTAGGCCCCTTTCAGATATTGGAAGGCTGCTATGAGGTCTCCACGCAGCCTTCTCTTCTCCAGGCTGAACAGCCCCAACTTTCTCAGCCTATCTTCATACGAGAGGTGCTCCAATCCTCTGATCATCCTCGTGTTCCTCCTCTGGATTTGTTCCAACAGTTCCATGTCCTTTTTATGTTGAGGACAACGGAACTGCACACAGTGCTCCAAGTGAGGTCTCACAAGAGCAGTGCAAAGGTGCGGGATCACTTCCTTTGACCTGCTGGTCACACTTTTTTAGATGCAGCCCAGGATACAGTGGGCTTTCTGGGCTGTGAGTGCACACTGCCGGCTCATGTTAAGTTTCTCGTTGACCATAATGAATTATAGAATGTTTTGTGTGTTTTAGAGGGAAGTTTGTCAGATAGTCTGGTAATGAATAACATGCCATATGGTAATGTAGTGTAGTCAGGTACGTTGGGAGCATTCCCAAAAGATAGACACTTGACCAGTCACTGCAGTTTTACCTATATTATTTATCTTGAAATAGCCTAAATCACCACCAGAGGACTATTTTATAGCCATTTTATAAAGCTATCACTGAAGTTCCTTTTTGGGTAGGGTTTTTTTTTAAATATCACATATGTGATGGAACAGAATCTCTAACAACATAAATTTTTTAAGTAATAAAGATTTTAAAATACGTTGAAGACACTCTTATTCTATGATTAACATGTATGTTTCTATAATCAATTTAAAATATGCACCATCACAAAACAACTAAGAATTGTTTAACCATGATGTTTCTGCATTTAGGTGGTGCAACCTCAGGAAAAATTACATCAGAAAAATCAAATATATGTAAGGAGGGAAATACCAAAGCACCCTGCTAGTCCAAACAAGGCACATAGGATTGTTCATACTCTCCAAACTTGGATCCACATGTTTGTGTAAAACAATTTCACAATGACCTTCTTCCTCCCACATATCCAGAATTTTTAGCTGGTCCTTATGATAATATATCTATAGAAATCATAAAGCATATAGAACTGGATGAGAAATCCACTGGGTAAATATCTAGTCTTCAGTAGTGCAGTTCGTCTGCATTAACTGAAGTTACATCATAGTCAGATTTTCATCTGGCCTTCTTGACTCTCACTGAAGTCAGCAGAGCAAGCAAGAGGAGAGCGTATCCCACCTCTGCTACCCACAAGGAAGTGTCTTCCTCTCGCTTCCAACCTGAGTAGAAGTGCAGGCAATCAGGCCAGCTGTCTCTTAACTTCAGACAACTGAATAACAATTCCTGATGGCACATCAGAATCTTTTTCGCTGTCAGGGAAATATGATGTGGACCTTCCTACAGGAGTAGTCGGCAAGTGCTATACGGGAGATAGAGATCACTTGTGATATCCTGGCCTGCAGTGTCAAGGGAGCAGAGCTGATGATCTAGAAGACCTCTGTCAATAATACAGTCCTAAATAAGATATCCATGTAGCTGTCATCTTTTACAAAATAAATTAAAATTAAGAGCATATCATGGAGTCTATTTAATACTGTTGTTGGGAATAATTAGCATACTAATGCAGTATAATGCAAAGCTGTCAGTTGTCAGGAGAGGTAATATGTCTGACTAGAATGTAACATATTGAATAATTTCTTTCAAAGCACTTTTTCTCTTTGAGAGAGGTATTGTTAGAATTAAAAATCACAGTCACATTTAAAATAAATAAGAATAAAAATCGAGAAGAGAAAGAATTTGAATCTGAAAATGATGTGGCAAGGTTTAAGAAGAAAATAGGTGAACCACAGGATTTTACATTGGTTAAATTCAATGTTTAGAAATGTAGCCATAAGCTATGTCTGCAGATTTTGTAAGGTGATTCGTATCTTCTGACAAGTCCCTACTTTTTGTCATGTGTGTAGCATTATTATTTTCTAAATCTTTCAACAACTTAAAATGTAATAAAACTGTTACTCAAGTGCTGGAAGTGCCAAACTGCCTTTTCAGCATTACATTTTGAATTTTTATAAAATAATAAGAAATTAAGTAAGTTTCAATGAACAGATTATCATCTTCTGTGAATAGTGCTGGCTTCATCTATTCATTGCAAACAATCTATTTGATGAATCTTTCAATTTTTTCTGTTTCTCAATTGTTTCTGAAGGGAGTTTGATTTTCATAAATTTCTTCATTTTTTTTTTCATTCTTGGACTATCTGAGTAGTTTCTGAAAACAGTGAATTATAACAGACCATTTTGTTGTAATAGCTTTTCTCCACAAAATTGCACACTTAAATAATCAATTCCATTTGTAAAAACAGTATTTTATTAATGTATAATAGATTACATATTTTAAGATGACAACTGTGTGTGTCAGAGTAATTTTACCCTCCCTGAGGTGCAGGCAAATGTCTTTGCTTTATAAACTTACCAGTTTGATAAAATGCCAATCAGGAATGGGTTGAACTAAGGCAGCCGGCAGTTTTCCATGACACCTATTTTTACATACATATAAAAGTTTGCATAAATGGATAGGGTGAGTGAAAATGTGAAATCTAAAGATGCATATCATAATTATTGTTTTCTATTATAGACTAAGTGAAATAGAGTTTGTCATTAACTTTGTGGGTTCTTCCTGCTGTGTATGTCTGATTACAAGAGCAAATTGTTTTTCATGGGTTTACCTGGGAACAAAATTTGCACTATACTGCAAACTGTTGCTACTACTTGCCTTACTACGTTTTAATTAATGCTGCTTTCCTTGTACTCATCCTCTGTCTCCCTTAGTGTCGCTTCACATGGAATTCATTGCTAATATTTAGAGTCAGCTTTAAGAATGATTCCCACACTATCTTTTAGTTTGCTTTCCTGGAGGAAGATCTTCCTGTCTCAGAAATGACTCCATGAGCTTCTCTATTTTCCACTGAAGCCCACTGGTCTGTTTTATCTAAGTTTATTCTTATAGCAGAGCAAAGAGACCAGAGGACTCCTCTGTTTGGTATGATCTCTCTGGCTGAATTTTGCCTGTAATCATTTTCCCTTTTATGTTGCTTCTATTAGCATTTTTTTTTACCAATAGTAGATTCTGGTCCATTGATTTTCCACACTAAAACCTGTTACCAGAGTTAGTTCAGGGCATGTTTTTTATCTATTAATTACTGTTAACACTTCTCTTGGGTATTATTCTTCTTTGACCTCTCTCTCATTAACTGCTTTTGTCTTCTGACAATTTGTCCTTGCATGTATGTTTTTGCTCCATACATTTCTTCTACAGCTGCATTCTGGATGGATAGAAATTCTTGGTCCCCCAGTACCCCAGTCCTGTATTCACTAGAGAAAGTTATGTATCTTGTGAACTTTGACTCTTCAGCCAAAATGACAAAAAATCCCCAGCCTGTTTTTGTACTACTTACAACCCTATTGACTAAAGGTAACCTTTGTCATTGTCATGTATCTAGAACCCCAGCAAAATGACTGTGACACACAGCCATCAATCCCTGCTCCACTACAGCAACTTTATTAAGCTTTGGCACAGTTTAATGTTTTATGGTAGATTTCTTCTTCAGCCTTACAGGCAATAGCTTTTGATATTAATTCTGGATTTCACTGTCACTGAGAACTGAGAAAAGGGAAAAAAAAAAAAAGTCAAGGAAAAAAAGAAATAGTGGATGGCTCTTTAAAGAAAAGAAAATTGTAGAGATATTTACTGAACCAGTAATTCAGACTAAGGGATCTATTGGAAGCAGTTGTGGCTCCAACTGTGTTCATCTGCTTGTATTTGCTCATGCGCTGGGTTTTTTTCCAGTGGGACCAGGGCACAGAAGGAGCACAGGAGATGGTGTGTATATGCACCTTGCCCTGACAGGCATGCATATGTTCTGGTACATCAGAATCAACCATGCACATTTAAAACATCCATACAGAATGTCAAAACATTGGGTACATTTTTTTTCTCTTCAAATGATACATTTGGTGACATAAATAGCTTTTCCAGCACATATTTTTCTCATCACTATCTAACATGATTTTGTTCCACTAAGATATTTCTTGGAAAGCTTAAAAATGCAGGCTGAAAACTTAGGGTAGATTAGCACCATCAGTATTTTATGCACGGTTTAGGTGGTTCCCTTCGTGTGGGAATATGAAGTCTTTTCCCCTGGAAACTGTTTTGTTGTCTTTTTCTTTTCTATTTTCTGACTTGGAAAAAGAATATAATTACCATTACAAGACCACACAAGCAGAGCACTTTCAAAATGATAAAATTTCATTAAAGCTTTAGATTTAATCTGGAAGTTTGGCAAGTACCCATGTTAGAGATTAATTTTGTCTATGACACTTCTGAACATAAGAGACACCAAGCTAAACACAGAAACACTATAACAGCAATAACATTCTTTTTTTTTTTTTTCTTTAGTAACCATCTCTAGAAGATTAGTGTAAAAATAACCCACTGACTTCTCGTAGTTAGGTTTTGTTTTCTTCATACCCAGCCTGTTCTGTTGAAGAAGGGTACATGGGGTTGACCTGCCTTAATTATCAGGTAATGTGATGCACTGCATTCTCATTTTGCTCCAATGGGATATATGAACTATATTTCTTTCCCAGGTGTTAATGTGAGTTACAGGTGTGAAGCTGCTGTATGAAGTGAGTGTTTTGTATATAACAGTCCAGCTTTTTTCAGTACTCCACAGCAGCCACAAGCCTGCAAAAAACAAGCTTCCACTCCTAAAACTTGTCTGGATTAAAGACAATGATCTTACCAGGGGAAAAAAGTTAGAAAGTAATAAAAATTGACCTTAAAAAAATTGAAAATTAATATTTTTTATTTAATTTGAGTGCCCAATTTTGAATCATTTGTAAAGGTAAAAGAATGTATTATTTTACCTTGGATTCATTCTGAATCCTTCAAAGCTGATGGCCTAAAATTATTGGTTTAATATCGACTGGATAGAGCCTCAGCTCCCTCTAATTCACTTCAGTGGGACTGTTAGTACCAACTACAGAGATATTGCTGGGATAAACTAATCAGACTAATAAGAGTTTTTAAAAATTATAAAGAACAAGTTTTTGCCAAGTTCCTTGCTTAGGTTTTTTGATTAGATAGCCAAGTTTTAGACTCCTTTTTAGAAAATAACAACCATAATGCCTACCCTCAACTTAGAAAAAATGTAACATTTAATTCATTAAATAAAGTACATATATTTTTCTATTTACAGTGTATCAAATTTATGGGAAAAAAACCTTTGCTTTCTATGGTGATACATTTTAGAAGTCAGACTATATGAATACTGAATTCATATAGCTGTAACTGGTTTTAAGTTTGCTGGATAAGATCTAAACAAATTTCATATAAGGCCTTTTCTGGACATCTTATTTTACAGCCTGATTATTTAGCAAAATACCTTCCTGGCAAAAAAAAAAAAAAAAAAATATCGGAATGTTTATCAGAATAAGAATTTTTGCATTTGCTATCAGCATTCACACAGTAGAAAAACTGTTGCAGGTTAAGAAAGATGTTGTGCAGCATACCAATAATTAACGCAATCAATGAATTATTGCTTTCTGCCATGATAACACAGAGCTGTGTTTATCTTGCATACCACATCTGCACTGATAAGCCTAATTGATACAAAACACAGTTTTTCTCCAGCAAATTATGCACATGAGCTGTGCTTTTATAATTCACATATATCAGTAGCTCTCCTCAAAGTTTTTGGAGACTGACTGTCATTTCTGATTCATTTTCATAGAATCATAGACTCATAGAAGAGATATGTTTGGAAAGGACCTAAAGATCATCTAGTTTCAACCCCCTGCCATGGAAAGGGACACCTCCCACTAAACCATATCACCCAAGGCTATGTCCAACCTGGCCTCGAACACCGCCAGGGATGGAGCATTCACAACATCCCTGGGCAACCCATTCCAGTGCCTCACCACCTTTACACCAAAGAATTTCTTCCTTATATTAAATTGAAACTTTTTCCTCCATAACTTTTAACCTCTTACCCCTTCCCCTATCACTACAGTTCCTAAAGAAAAGTCCATCCCAGCATCCCTATAGCCCGTCTTCAGGTACTGGAAGGCTGCTCTGAGGTCTCCACGCAGCCTTCTCTTCTCCGGGCTGAACAGCCCCAACTTTCTCAGCCTATCTTCATACGAGAGGTGTTCCAGTCTCCTGATCATCCTCGTGGCCCTCCTCTGGACTTGTTCCAAAAGTTGCATGTCCTTTTTATGTTGAGGACACCAGAACTGCACACAGTACTCCAAGTGAAGTCTCACGAGAGCAGAGTAGAGGGGTAGGATCACCTCCTTAAACCTGCTGGTCACACTTTTTTAGATGCATCCCAGGATAAGGTTGGCTTTCTGGGCTGCAAGTGCACATTTATGGCTCATGTCCATTTTTCCATCGACCAACATCTCCAAGTCCTTCTCCGCAGGGCTGCTCAGTCTGAATCACTTCTCTGCCCAACCTGTAACTGTGCATGGGATTTCTTTGTCCCAGGTGCAGGACCTTGCACTTGATATGGTTAAACTTCATAAGGTTGGCATCAGCCCACCTCACAAGCATGTCAAGGTCCCTCTGGATGGCATTCCTTCCATCCAGTGTATCAACTGAATCACACAGCTTGGTGTCATCGGTAAACTTCCTGAGGGCACACTCAATTCCACTGTCCATGTCACCAACAAAGATGTTGAACAAGACAGGTCCCAACACCGATCCCTGAGGGACACCACTCATTAC
>JAOEHX010016884.1:0-12691 GCA_025448015.1 Bolborhynchus lineola | reverse complement strand
TTTTTACGTGGAGAGGAGACAGTTTTCGATAGGCTCTTAGGGTAGGGGCTGTAGGTGACACTGCACTTCTTTCTCTTCCCCTTAACAGTTTTCCCCTTCCTTGGGTGAAGTGACTTGGCAGTTTTGGTTTATAGTGCCATATTTTGTGCTCATGTTTCAAATTTCCTCATGGTTGCAAACAGTGATGTCATTATATAGTGCAGTCTGCTCTGCATATTCTTTTAAAACTTCAGATTTGGGGCATTAAGCATCAAGGATGCTTAACTTTATCTCCAGAGGTTGTAACACTGCATGAATCCTTACTTCTTTCATTTAGCTCTTGCCGAATGTTTTGGAGCACCCTCAGTCCCACTCACCATCCATGTGTTGAAAGCGTTCTGCAAACACTTAGCAGATGAACTTGTAAGAGCCTCATTCCTCGTTATTGAGGATGACTTTTTGTTCCACCTGGGCACGGAGAACATGTTGCATTATTAATGCTGTCAGGCAGTCATAGTCATCATACACGCTGTTTTTTCCTGTGAACATTTTTGAGACATTAAACTCATGTTTACTCAATATTCAATTAAATAAAATTGACTGCTTAGAACTTACAAGGATTAACTCTTAACGTTTTAGCATAGTTTGTCCACTTGGGAAGGTGGGATAAGGCATTCTACTCCTTCCTAGGTTAGCAACAAAGTAGAGAAGGAAAGCGATTCCCGCTGTGCATTCATCTAACAACAGCCTTTGGGCTTTTGACAAAACAGAAATCAAAAATCTCCTCTTCCCTGTAAGCTTACACTACATTGCAGTTGAAACGTAAAGATACTAATTTACTTTGTACTAATTTAACCCAACAGCATTTGAAAGAGTTGAGTTTTGGTGATGAATGCCTACTGCTATGAATCTGCATTGTTCCCTACTACCTTCTCTGGCTGCAGGATGTTTGTCATTCACTGAACTCTCTTATTAAGTCTTTCCACGCAGCAGCTTCTGACAGCGTATTCACCTCTCTGCTTGTTTATAGCTTCATGTTAGGCTTCGCTGTTTCATTTGCCAGAAGACCTTATTTGCCTCACTCACATCAGGACCATTTCGTTTCTTGGAAACCTCTTTTCTTTCCCCTTATAATCCTTTTCTCTGAGATAAACATTAGCTCCAGTTGAGTGAAATTCTGTGCAAGCCACCAACAGAGAGGATGTTGTTCTGTCTCTTGAACAGAGTTTCATTTGTGTGATGTTGGGTATTCCTTTTTCTTTTTTCATCTTGAAATCGAGGTGAACATTTCTCAGTTAGGTTCAGTGGCTTTGCAGTGCCTTCAGTCATTAAAGCACCATGATTCACCTGGAACCAGCAGCTTTTTTTCCCAAGCATGACTTAATCCTTTTAGGGAGAGAATCAAAGTCTGTACCAAACAGACACACTGTGAAAGTTATTCTGTGGCTCAGGGGCTGCTGCTTCAGATCCAAAGGCCGCATGAATCCTGCAGCAAAGATTAATATATGCTCAATGATGTTCTGTGGTATGGAATACCCCTTTGGCTAGTTCAGGTCAGCTATCCCGGCTGTGCTTCCTCCCAGCTTCTTGTGCCCCTCCTCATTGGCAAAGCATGAGAGACTGAAAAGTCCTTGATCAGGGTAAGCACTATTCAGCAACAACTAAAACACTGGTGTGTAATGAACATTCTCAGACTAAAGCCAAAACACAGCACTGCAGTGGCTACTAGGAAGAAAATCAACTCTATCCCAGCCAAAACCAGGACAAATATCAGCTGAAGAAGGACATTTGTATTTCTATAAATGCCAATCATGCCAATAAAGTCTATGTCCTGTGGTATTGTCAGTACAAATACGGAATAAGAAGGAAAAAAGGAAGTGAGTTCAAACAAGGTGATATGCATTTCAATTACACGTTCTTAATGCTTAGATGGTAAGAAGACCTTACCACGTAAATTACACCGCCCTAGCATCCCTTACATGCCAACTGAGTAGGTGTAGGGAAGCCGGTGGGAGGCTAATACAATGTAAGAACATAAAGAAGTCTCATATATGCCAGTTTGCACACCACCTCCGTATCTGGCCCTCAGCATATTGTCATAAGATTTTAATAGTCCAGATAAATCAGTTCCTGAACCTGGATTCACCAAACTCCTACGCTGGCTGTACTAATGGATGCAATTAAACATTTAAAAGGGCACTTGATTTTTTACTTAAAAGAAGGAAAAACACTTGCAAACACCCTTCTCCAAAAAACACCAAAACCCACACCAGAAACAAACCACACTATTTTTATGCTGCAGAATGATGAACAGAAATGGTAATAGCACTGATCTATTTGCATTAAAATTGAGTTCTCAGTTCAGTGAGAAACATAATATAGTGAACTCCTATACAAGAACATGATTTTATAAAGAAACAAGTATGTGTATTCTGACAACTGCCTCTGCACTTCCTAACTCTGCACTTGTGTGGGTACAACAAAAAGTACAAAAGGAGTTTGTGTCTGCTCCCATCCTTTCCAGGAACAGAGCAAATCTACCATATTCTTTTCAGGTAAAGGTGAGGCCATGCTCCCAAAACAATCCATCAAGAATTACCTTCAGGATGCCCCTAACAAGTGTGCAAGCACCTACAATGCTGTGTGTAAAGCTCTAGTAATAGGAAAAGACAGAAATTCCCCCACTATCGACAAATAATTCACAAAGCAGGACACAGTGTTGGCCTGCAGTTCAAACTGTTTTGTAAAACAGGTGGGGTTTTGCTTTGGGATTTTTAAACAAGAAAAGTCTTCAGGACAGGTTTTCTAAAACCTGGCATGCTGTCACCGTACCAAAGAAATGTCAGTAATCTATCAGCCCAGCCTACAGCTGCTGGATCAAATGCAAACCAAAGTGCTGTGGCCTCTTCTCAAGCCTCAGAGGATTAGCATTCAGGAAAATGTCACTAATGCCACACTTCACTGAAACCATTCAAAGTGTTGCACAGAGACAGCCCAGCAGCTTTTCTTCTACTGGTCTGCACTTGATTTGACTCATGCTTAGTTTCAGGCGTGCTGTTTCCACAGTAGCACTGTGCATGCACTCTGTCATTTGTTACTGCTAGATGTGCATTTCTACTTGCTTCTGCGGGACAAACTTGTGCTGCCCTAAATATACCATGAGAGCATTTACCTGTCTCCTGTCCTCAGTAGACAACCATCCCTTCAATGTCTCCAATAAAAACCCAGCACAGTTCAGAGAATTAGTCACTAGAGGGCACTAACAGAATCCAGAAGATTGAGAACGCGCTTGGAATCCGAATGCTACAGTCGTACAAGCAGTTAAGAGTCCAAATGGCAAGGTCTGCGTTTACTTCCTAACCAGCTCCTGCAACCAACACTTTAAGACACAGAGCCAGCGAATAATTCTATTTCAGAAGATCTTTAAAATCTTCAATTTTTCAGTAACTGAATGAAAGAAGGCCGAGGAAAATCCTCTGAGGCAGTGTATGTGCTAAGGTACACTGATCACGCACTTCTGGACAAATGCTGAACAAAAATGTTAACTGCAAGCATGTAAGATATTTACCGTGCAAGCTACTGGTGCAGGAACACACAAAGCAGTGTGTCAAATCCACTGAAGTACAGTATTTGATTTCATTGTGATGCCTCAAGTGGACTATGCATTTCACAAGAGACAAGGACATGATTAGGCCCCAAAGACCCTGCAGGTTTTTTATCTGGATCTGACAAACCATAGAAAGATAACAAGCTGTGTGTCAGGAAAGCAGGAGTGAGAATCCTGGATGCAGGAACTTGTGGTTACCCAGGGCAAGCACAGGCTATGTATATTTTAGAACTGAACTCAATTTTCATTTAAAGATAGAGCATAAATAGACACTACTGTCATCCCTGCTGTGTTACCTGAATAGCTCAATTCCTTGCTTCTCATAATAATTGCGAGCTGAAATCCAGCCAGTAGGTCTTATTATTAGTAAGATCAAAGTATTCTTGTCTACCAGGATGTCTTTTTTGATGTGATTCAGTATACTTCTGATCTTCTATTGGGGAAGGAAAGCAGAACTAGTGATTAGCGAGACCTGGAAACCTCAAATCATTGCTTTTGTGAAGGCCAAGTGTAGGGCAGCACAAGGAAGTGCCAGGTAACAATTACACCAAGTGCTGATGAAGAGGAGGTTGGGTGAGGCACCCTGCATCCAGCTGCAGGCAAGCATGGTGGTGGTGAGGGCTGTCACACAGCATCACCCTTGGTGGGAGGGGTGGTAAAGGGTCCCAAAGACGTGCTGCACTAGCAGGGGCTCAGGCTGGTTCAGCAGTGACCAGACAGAGGCACTTGAAGCTCACAAAAGAAAAGCAGCATGGCACTGAGTGGTGCATGGTGGGCACTGGAAGAAGACTGGAGGTGCACCTGCCTCTTGCTAAACATTCATTAAAACTTGGGTTTATTAATTGGCTCCATACCTTGTCTAAATTGACTTTGGAAGCCTATGGGAAGTACTGCTCCACTTCCCTGTGCTTACCACAGGGGAAATGAGAAACCACCAGGTCCCCGGGGCTAATTACTTTCTTCAAAATCCAGCATTGCTCTATGTTTCTGACTCAGTGCAGCATTCAATTTTCTGCTGAGATTGTATCTATATCGCATTACAGAATGAGTTGCAATAGCACTCAATGTTAATTGCATGGCACAGACTGCTCCCTTCTCTCCTTTGTATCAGTTACCAAGAAAAACCAGAAAGTCTGCTTCTGCTGTTTTTAATTTAGCCTCTTCCATCCATACAGAGTGCCTGTCAGACAGGAGAGGCAGGGGCTGTCATCCCCTTTCTGCCTGAAAGTGTCTAGCAACAAGACAGATACTATAGGCATGTCTACGTGCCACCCCAAACAATCAGTTACCTTACGGAGACAGAGAGATGTTGGGGTGCGGTACAACCACTTGATACACAGATAGAGACAAGGACTTCAATATTCCTGGATGGCCCCAAAGCCACTCTGACAGCCTTGCTTGCCTCTTGCATCCACTGAAGCAGAAGAAAGGGCAGAAATGAAGTAAAAGAGCACCCTAAGCCACTCTCAGAGCTTGCCAGTCTCTTTCAGGACCTAAACCACCAAAGCAACCCTCAAAGCAGCAGAGTACAGCCATAAGCAGACTTCCACAGAGTGCTAGAACAGGCAGAGGCTGTGTATCCTGACTTGTATAGTGCTCTGCTCTTTCAGTGCAGTGTATGAACGGTGTTCAAAGAAAACTGATTAACTGTTTTACTGAAAAGCAGTGCCTGCAGGACTAGCACGTAGGTCTTTGGAGATCTTTTAGTGGCAGCTTTCAAACACAGCCTCCCACTAAACCAAAAGGAAGGCAGTCATACCAGATCAGATAGCAGTCCTGCTTCCAACAGGGGCTATTCCTGGACATTTGGTTACTACTGTTCACAACCCTGATTTTTGCTTCTGCATTTCTAAATAGACAATTTGCCTTGGTACTCAATTTGTTGAGTGTTTTCAGGTAAGTCAAAGTGCTGTAAGAATCTCCTTCTGATTTCTCACCATTTGCTTAAAGGCCTTTTCCCGTTTTGGCAGATCATTCTCAAGACATTTTCTACTCTCCCCCTTCAGCAGTAAAGAAACCCCTCTGATCAGAGTCCAGTCTGTAACATGATGTTTGCAGCCCGGAGTTCCTCTGGGATTAGCCTGCATTTTCTTAGGGGAGAGGAGAGGAAAAAAGCTAAAGAAGAGGGAGGGAAGGGGGGAGAGGAACAGAACATTCTGTCAAATAAACATTTGCTAATGCTGTTGAGCAAGAGGAATGGAACAGGTAGCAAGCAGTAATCCAGATTAACTATCTGCTAGGGCAAACACACACTACGCAAAGATTCCCTGTACACTGGATGGCATCTCTGCATTGAGCCCAATACACTGATACATCCAAGATACCCAATACACTGATATATCTCTCCAAGAGCAGCCATGACCTTTGGATACAAAATTGGAGGTCAGGCCTCAAAGTAATCTTATTTATCTCCTGCCTGGTAGAATAAACCCAGACTTGCTGTTTGTCTGACTTCTCTGCTTTCTTTTTTCTCCCATGAGAAGTGATTTCTGCAAGTATACAGTCAGTTTCCCAGCAATATTATCAGCTCTTCAGGTGCAGGACGAGCAGAACTTGCCCAGAATCCACAGGTTTGATTCTATATGAAAGTTTAGTGCAACTTCTAGGTCAGCTTTAAGTCTGAAGACCAAACATGTAGGAATCAGAAAATGAGTAACTGGTTCATGTCTGCTGAGGCTGAGCCACACAGAGGTCTGACCACAGCCCTGGAATACCTAAGGCAGCAGGGAGTATTTTTCCTTCTAGGACTGGTACAGATGAAAATGACACTGGAGCCTGAATGTAGCTCTGGGGTCCACAACTGACAGTGTTGAAAACCTTGGGGTGAAGAATAGCAGAAATTACTTACAAGCTGGAAAACATTTTGCAATAATCTAATTAAAGTATTGTAGCTGTTGAATTCCTGAATAAGTCAATTTACCATCTCTTGCAAAGCCAAAAAAAAAACCCTCCTTAAGTCAGAAAGAAGGACATAACCTCAAACCAATTCATTGAAACAGACTGTATTTTCCTGCCACCCAATCTAGTCCATGAACCTCAGACAGGCCCTGCCCTTTACTTTCCATGGATAATAGCAACAACAAAGCCAGGACATCCACATCACTGATACGGGACCACATAGTCTTACTATAATATTGATTCTGGGAACTTCATGCATATTATACGTTCTTCCCATCAAAACTGATGACCAGGGCTAATCTCTGGCTTAGATTTAAGGAATACTGGACCACAGTGAGTCTGGACATCCGCTTAGAATTACCTTCCCTTGAAAATGTCAGTAGGGCACAAAGATGTACACTCCTTTAAGACCTTCATACTGCCAATAAAAAGTAAGGATACAGCCTATTTTAACCTGCAGTGTCAACGTTCATGACCTTTTGCAATGTCCCTTTAAAATCTCACCTTTCCACCAAGCCAAAAGAGATACTCCCTCTCTCTCTCCACTCCTCTGTTTTAATACAGTTTGTGATTATGTGATCACCCCAACACACACAACTCCTGCCACGGAAGCAAAGCAGATACAGCCAGCAGCAGCATTTTATCCATTACACCCTGGTCTAACTTCACTGTGTAAGTCTGTTCCCATGATCATGCTGCATCCTTTTCAGCCTCCATTCTAGGGTTTCAGGTTTCCCTGTATTGCAACAGCATTTCTAATGCCCTGTCCTCTACCTGTTCAGTAACAGCACTGCTGTGGACAGGTGCGTTTTTTATCATCACTGATCTTGAAGCCAAACCAACAATTTGTGTAGTAGTAGTTCTGTACAGGAAGAGGGAGCTAGAATTATGATGTGCTTTTATTACATAAATCGTTCCCAGAATTGCCACTGGACCACTGGCATAGACAAAAGTCACATCTCCAGGATGTTCTTCTCAGAAAATACATTCCTCACCAAATGGTCTTCAGCCAGATCACTGTCATGTTTGTTGTCCTTCACCAAAATGGAATCTGCTTCCCTTTGCAATTCTGTATAAACCCACCAGCACTTGAGACACTCCCCAGCTTTGCACACTCCTTCATGGATACTTAGAGGTGAAACACACCTAACTTGAAACAAAGGGGTTTTCATGTGGTTTTAGCTCAGCCAGAGCTACAAACTCCTGGCAGGAGACTTCCCAGAAATGAGGGATTGGGAAGGGAACTTCTGTTACACGGACTGTCCACATTCACAGTTTATTCTTCTAAAACCCAACTGTCCCCTTCTTCTGTGGTCAGTTGACAGGAGTCATGACCCCCATGTCAACCAAAGCGTACGTCAGAAGAGCTGCTTACCTTTGTTTTGCACAGTGTGCACCTATGTAGCAACACACACATTACATAACAGTAAGTCATAAACTAAAAGGAGTCCGATTGCTAAATCCCTCCACTGTGGATGAGATTTTTACTTCCATCACCTGATAATTTAATTGCTCAATTAGCTCCACCTGAATGTCTTGGCTGTGGTAGAAGAATGTTCCCTTGCAGGTCACAGTAAATCAGAAGACAGGAGGCAAGCAAGTAATGCAAAGGTAAATGATGCCTCTATAGCAAATCAAATGCATCGCCCAATTGTATTTTTTCTCCTGATCTGCTCCTTGCAATAGTCTTTTAGGAACAGAACAGGAACCAGACATATAAAAGACCATAAAAATCTGGTCAAAAGTCAGTATCATAGGACATAGGATCATAGGATCCACTACATGGTTTAGTACCAAAACTTTCTTCGCTGGTTCAAACTCATCTAAGACATTTCTTTTTGTAATTGTGAAATTCCACAATATGCCTAATTTAGCTAACAGGATAATCTCCTCACTGATAAGAAAACATCTGCTGCATCACTGAACGTTATACTATCGCTTTTCTTTAGCCAAGAAGCAAGAGGAAAAGTTGTCATTAAAGTGGCACTTGCTGATCATGCTGGGGCAGTGGGCCTGTGGATGTGACACTTCTGCATCAATAGACCACAGCACAGAGGGTTCAGTTGCAATGAACATGGCCTGTAGGTAGGTACAACTTGACGGACTTTATAACTAATTGTTTAGACTTAATGAGAAAGTAATTACTTCTGCTGCAGAAGCAACTGTTGAGTGTACTTCCGGCACCTAGATCACAAGAAACTAGTTGTATCATAACATTCAAAGAAATCAAAGAACATGTGGCTGCCAGAGAAATCTGTATTTGTAACATAACAAACTCCCTACTGTGTAGGCAAGAGCCTGGCCCTGAATAAATATGAGAGACACAGTTGAGCTCTAAATGGTTCTTGCCCTGCACTCTGCACCAGGGTGCCTGCCTCTGCTCACCCATGAATTCACCACCACTGATCCAATCCATGACCAGAAAACCTGACTCACTCATCCCATCCTCTGCACGTGTACTGGCACTTGCCTTCTTTCCCTCACAGCTTGAAAGCAACTTGAAGCTTTTTCTGGATAGCAGCTTTCCCAAACTCCTTATTTGGATAACAGTGATCCCAGGCTACACTGAAAGAAAAAGTACCAAATGGACAGATACCCAGAATTTGGACAAAATAACAGGCATTCACTGTTAAATTCCTGAATAAGATACACATCAATGGCTGATCCAACCAAGGGTTTCTAACTCATGTTGCTGCCTTGGGGGCTTAAACAGTGTTAGTAAATACACTTTCTCTGTGTGTCTTTTAAGGCATTATTCCTTCCAAAGCACATCATTACTGTATGGCAACCCTGCTGTGAAATACGACTGTAATCTGCACACCAGTATCTGTGTATTGTCTGGGTCTAATTTAGTTCCTTTCCTGTCTCTCCTCCATCTGTATTTTGTAACACCAGTTTTACCAACAATCCTCACTGGAGGCAGGAAATACATTTTCATTCATTAAAGCCAACACGAGGAAAGAGCAGAAAAACATGTCAGAATAAATGAGAACTCTTCAGGGTACAGAACCTTAAAGCAAATCTAGAGGTCAAGAGGTGAGCGGGGGGGGCATTATTGCAGCAAACTACACATGCCTTAATCGTGCCCTCTTTCATCTGGTGGGTCGCACTGGAACTCAAAATGAAGCTACAGTCAAGTTCACAGCACTCTCCCTCTGCTGCCCATGTCAAAGCCTGAATGCCCCCGTACAATTAATTCAATTGTGTTATTTTATTTATTTCTTATTTATAAGTTAGACAGGGCGGGAAAAAAAAGTCTATTAAAAAGAATTTTTAGTTGCTTAGGGAGACTCTATATCACTGAAGGCTTTTAAGACCATCTGCTGGGATGCCTGAAAGCAGGTTAGGGTTATTAGATCCTGCCTTGGGCCAAGGAGATGAAGTAGAGGAAATGTGTGACCTTGCAAGGTCTTTCCTAGCTTTTCCTCAAACTATTCAATGCAAATGGTCTGAAAAAGCAGCAAACTAAAAACTGGCAGAAGAGCCACTTCTGATCTGTGTACAGCTGTGGAAGCAGAAAAAGACAAGGGAGGCTTGAAAAGTCTACATCTATCCAAGTGACAAAAACTGAAGTCAGAGTCAGTGCTAAAGGAAAAAACATCCTTTGCTACATTATGTCTATTTAAGGTCTTCTCATGAATGCTGTCTTTAAATCCTTACCTATATTAGAATTTTAAACAGTTCCTTCAAAACTGCATTTATGAACTTCCCCACAGTAGTACTCCCTATGACCATCATGAGCACTCACATAAGTCATGCTCCTTTCCTAAATTCCTCCCTGAAGCCACCTATAAAATAGAGGTGAAACAGAATCTGGTTAATGATTACTGACCCCCTTTTCCTTTTATTTAGGATGCAGTGTCTCCTGAATTCTTGATCATTAGAAATCATCAGCCTGTTGCTTCTGCAAGTACTCACCGTGCTAGAAAATCCTGTTTCTGCCTTATGCCATGCAAAGCCTGACTGGATGTTACTTTGACCTGAAAAACAAGAAACAAAGTAGGTTTGTAGCCAAACCTTGGGCTGCCAGCTCTACTTGTGGCAGGAAAAGGTGCATTTCTGACAATCAGAAATTCTATTTAAAATACAACTTTTCTTGGTTGAATCCTGTAAATCAGGGCAGTTCAAGAGAGGGGGATTTCATCAGAAAACACTTGGCCCAAATGTACTATTGACAATCTTGAAAATTCAAGATTGATGGAAGCCAGAAAGGAGCTAAAAATAGCAGCAACTATACATGATACATAACCAGCTTGGGATAACAGAAGTAAGAGGCAGTGAGGAAGGGGAAAAAACCCTAAACCAAACCCCACCTTCCAGCAAAGACAATCAGAAGTGTTTAAATACATTAGGATACAAGCAAATCTAAACCACCTGTAATAATCAGATTGTCTATTACTGCAGTCATAGGGTAAAATCTGCCAACTGTAATACACAAAAGGTAGCTATTTCTCCTAGTTATTTCTGCTCTGGACTGCAAGACAATGCATATCATATCATAGCTTAAAACCAACAACTCAGACTGATATTTAAATAGCTCCCTAGAGCCCTACATGATGGCTGAAGATCTGATTGCTGACACTAAGTTTCTGCAAGTTATGGAAAAATAGGTAAGCTCCATAGGTCAGAGAGAAAGCTGATCTCTGGAAGGATAAATGGGATAATCCAGAACTAAGAGCTCACTACCAGTCCAACAGTGGGAGAAGGAACTCCCTTTTTGCGGAAGGAGGGCATTCCAAAAGCAAGCAGCTGCCATGTAGGCACGACCTGGCAGACCACCCATCACACCCTCACCACACTGCTCAGCTGCTCAGGAAGCCTCAGGCACCAACGAGTTCACTGAATACCTTAGTAAGAACTGCTCAGGGTTCTGCATTGAGTCAAAGATGCTCCACAGAGCACCTATGTCAAAGGTGGCAGAGTTTTGTTCATGGATGAGCAAGGAAGTGGGAGGATGTGGGGCTATAGAAAGGTTCAGTACCAGTGCGGTAGGGTACTGGGACAAAATAATCTCTCAAGTATTTGGAGACAATAGCCAGGAAATAGCTAAAATACCTCAAAGGCTGCCCCATGAAAAACAGTTTACTAAAAAATAGAAGTATTTTTAAGAGTCATAAAGAACTTGGGGGATCTTGCAAGGACAATGGAAGAGACAAAAGCCTCTAATGTATGGCCTTTGATTACAACTTCTCTGCTAGTAAACAAAAAGCTGTGACATCAATAGTGACAGAACCCCACGCAGAAGCAATTTTAATTTCAAAACCTGTGGATTAAGGAAACACAATCGTAGCTTAATGTATTTGGGGCACAATCAGAAAACCGCATTTGAGATGGTAAATTTGCTTTATTACTCCACCTAACTTAGAGAAAAAATCTGCAGAATATTTCAGTATAAAGATAGAACCATCTGGAAGAACCTGATAATTGGTACTTTACATATGAAAAGTGTTTCTATTCCATTCTTTGAGATTTTATCATGCAAATCATGCAGAAGTGGGTGAACATTCCAAAAGGCTTAACGCAACTTTTACTGTGTTTGCTTAGGCAAATATTCTGATACCCATCACCAGTTCAAATTTAATCTTGTCCCTGGGTTAGAAAACAGGTCACAGTACCACCTTGTTTGCCATTTTGTTGCGAAACTTCAGTGCCTTTTCATACCCAGGACACAATGAAGCAGTTTCTAGGCCAGCTGACTTCATTGGTACCACTCTTTCCACTCAACTGCTACAGGATTCCTACAGATTTGTCTTTCTTGAAGACCACAAGCAGTGAATAATGTGGTGCTTTAACTGTCTGTAGTACCTAGGAATGATTCCTCCAACCGAGTGTGAAAGAAGCGCTGGTTTAATTTCACTCTTACATGCAAACCTGAACTGGAGCTTGCTAGGAAGCCCACCAGTTCTGGCGTTTGAGATCTAATTGCACTGTAGGTTTTCTTTTGTGTTGCCAGCTCATCAGATTTCAAGCACATTTCCATGTCTATAAAGCAGCTGAGCTGACCCAACACAAATGAATAGGTGAAAAGCCACAGGAAACCGAAGCACTACCAATTACCTGCAACTGAATGCCATTTCTCAGAGAGAAAATGCAGGATGCTGATGAAATGCAGATGTTCGCTTTCGGAACGGGCCGGGGAGCTGCAGCGCTCCCCAGGCCGCAGCCGTGCGCCCGCTGCGGGGAGTGGCGCAGGCCGAGGGCGCTGCC
>JAOEHX010016881.1:6311-35280 GCA_025448015.1 Bolborhynchus lineola | reverse complement strand
CAGTGCCTCACCACCCTTACAGTAAAGAACTTCTTCCTCATATCCAATCCAAACTTCCCCTGTTTAAGTTTGAACCCATTACCCCTTGTCTGTCACTACAGTCCCTAATGAAGAGTCCCTCTCCAGCATCTCTATATTTGAAGGCTACAATCAAGTCTCCACTAATAAAGATGAAAATAAAATTAGTCCTTTTATAAAGGCCTAATGCATCAAATACATAATAAAATATACAACCATTGTATCGGGACCTATGTACTAGGATTGATTTTAAGCTCATTTGATCACAAAGTCAGACATGAAGTTTTTACTCCTTTCCTTTATACACATTTACATAAAAGCAGCAAAAGATATTTTATTCAGTATAAGTATCCCTAGAAAGACATTTCAAATTGTGTTTTAAAAGATGGTGAAACTCTGAACTGTAGTCACCTATGAGTGATACATTAAAAACCCCTAAGGAAGCATTTATGTCCAAATATTAGTCTAACAATATTCCCATTGCAACACTGAAAACTGAATCTGCACACCATGAAAAAAACTTGGAGGCCACCAGTTTAAAACCTAGTTTGCTACTACTGCAATGATAAGAACTTTGCTCTCTCACTGCATAAATTCTCAACATACCAAAAAAATAAAGACTAAAGCAGTAAAAAAAGGCCCCTACTGTTTTATATCGATCCTCTTACAGTTGTTCCAAAGGACAGTGTTTCTTCTTGAATATAAAATACATAGCATCTTCTCTTGCAGCGACAGCCATACTAACTCAGCTGTCTTCTATTGACGAACATGTCACAGACCAGGACCTGCTGGCGCAGGGTTTTCCAGGAAAGGCCTCAGAAATGTATTTTTAATACTTTCAGTGATTTTTTTATTCCATTTCAGAAAAAGGTAGCATTTCATTTTTACCTTTTGTTGCATCTTTCTTCCCACCCATCCTGTTCCTCTCAGCTACAAACAACTGAAAGTATCAGTTGTAACTGCGAAATGCTGTAAGATGGTATTTTCTCCATCACTTCCTAACCTAAACTACACTGTAATAATGCTGCATATTGTTCGTAACTGCAGTGCACTTCAGAAATGCCTTTGCTGCTTCTTTTTTAGCAAAGTAAGCTGTACCTCAACATGGACAGATAAGTTTTTCCTAACCTCCCACCTCCCCACCCCCTCAAATCCCAGCTAGAACAGTTACTGATTCAAGCATTTCTAGCACATATTTATTATGTCCCCCTTGTTCAAATATAACCCAGGATTTACAGTTGGTGTGTGCTGCAAGAGAACAAAACATCACAAGGCAATTCTAAGATTAAGGTCTTTTAAAGTCAACAGCTAACTTCTGTGCCCTATGCAATCAACTCCAATTAAGTTACTGTATGAGGATGGATTATTCATATGAGGAAATACTGCAGACACTAAATCAGTACATGTTTTGGGGGAAAGTGAGATATTCATGTATGCAGGAAATTTATAGAACAGAGCAGTTAGGAGAGACCCAGAAAAAAAATGATTATGGTGTAGACCATTGATGAAAATCTAAATGGATTAATAATGTCCATTTCAAACACAATTTTTGACGCATGAGTACAAATAACTCAGCTCTGGAAACCAATAGTTGCATACAGGCATCTAATAATCTACTACCAGTTTGAAGATAAAGCTAATTTAATCCACATGCTTCTGTTACAGGCATCATTTCTGTGTTTATTAGAAATGTTACAAGTATTTTTCTCTCTCTCATAGTTACAACACACTCAATCCTTCAATTCACAAGAAAAGAATTACCAACAACATTTCAGACACCCTTTGCATCCAGAAATTCCACCCAAGACAACTTTAGACTTGTCCTTATGGTACAACCCGGAGACATGAAAGACCTGTTAAGTCATCTTAATAGAGAGCTTGTCACTAGGGTGTCTTTTGCAAGTGATCCATTTCATTGACTCTCATAGTAAAAGGGTCATAAGCAGAAGCAACAAATATGCAATATAGCCCTGAATGTACATTCTGGATTTATTAGAGAAAATGGAAAGTATTGCAGCACCAAAACCAATACTGCATTAAATACAACATAAAACACAACAAATACCTTTACACCTTACTTTTATTGTATATTTTATAAGTATTTTAAGTCACAGTGGATTAAGCCATTTCATTTTCAGCACAGGGCTCGGGAAGAGATACATGAGAACTACACCTCATTCCCCCACTTCAGAATGTTCTTATTTATATTTCATACGCAGTTTATCACAACTTCATTTAAATAGCTGTTAGAGAACTGAATCTACACACTTTTTGTTCCTCAAGCCATTATGTGCTTTTAGACTGTATTTGAGAAGTACAGCATGTGGAACAAAGTTGTTTTTCTGTGTATATACCTAAAAATACACAGGCTCTAAAAGACAGCAGTCAGCACACATCACTGCACCATATAATAGCAGTGTGTAATAAAATAACATTTGTAGAAAGCATGAGATTCAGTGTTCAGGGTGAAGAACAAAGCCTGATGTTGAAATGTTTCTTTCTTTCTTGTAAGGTAATAAGATAAACGCACCCATGGAACATTCCATCCATGGCAGGAGATTTAAAACCCCCACAATTTACCAGACTTAGTGTTCAATGCTGACAAAGTGAGTGAGACTTTGCCCAAAGAATAAAGTCTCATATTTTCAGTCAAAGCCCAAATTTAACTCAGTACCACATATTCTTTGTGAAGAACACACCTTGACCTTCTACAGATAAACTTTGTCCAGACAAAGCTCAGAAAATGGAATGAAGCACTCTCAAACACAGTGAGGGACAAATGAAGCCATCTTTAATTGCAACTGTGAAAACATAGTGTAAAAGGTAACCAAGAACAGAATGCGTAAATCCTCTTAATATGTGTTTTGTTTGCCTGAAACCTCTTCAGAGTTTGCTGGGTAAAATGAAGAGTTTTAAATGTGTATTCAAGCGCGGGCTTATCCCAAATTCAATAGTTGGGAGAAGACTCAGGATTCACAAATTTAATCACTAACAGCAAATAAACAGCATGAATACAAACAAAATTTTATCATGCTGGACATCACTAAGTTCAGCTGATATAAAATGGAAGAAAAAACAACCAGCGTTCCAGCTGTACTGGGCTGTTGTATCTTTTGGAGGCTTTTTTTTACCTTGTCTTCTCAGAGATATTAGATTGTGTCATGACAAAGTAGTGCAGCTTGATTGAGTTTAAAATAGTGCGCAAAGATTAATGCAATACAACAGCTTTCTGACCTTACCAGCAGTGTAAAGGCTGGAACTGGAAATTCAAGAGATGTACAAAACCACTGGGACACCATCAATCTACTGTAGTGTCCATGAGGTCTTCACACGTTCATTCGCTTGTTTTTTGGGTTTTTGGGGTTGTTTGGGGTTTTTTTTATACTAGATATGCTTTTAGCTAAATTTCAGCATTTTATATAGTTCAAAGAACCAGACTGACTCAACTCAGCTTATTTTTCTGTCCTGATTCTGAAGCGCAGTCATAGAATCACAGAATGGTTTGGACTGAAAGGGACCTTAAAGCTCATCCAGCTCCAACCCCCTGCCATGGGCAGAGACACCTTCCACACTAGAGCAGGTTGCTCCAAACGCCATCCTGCCTGGCCTTGAACACTGCCAGGGATGGGTCATAACCATATTGAGCCACTGCTTCAACACAGACCGCCTGAATTATATAAAGCTTTATATCCTTGCTTATGAGTTAGCTTTTGGCTGATGGCATTTATCCAAAATAGGCACAACATACAAATCACGCAGAAAAAATATAAAAAGAAGACTTTCAAAAAAGGATTTGTATAAAAATCGGAATTAGTGAACCTTAATTGACTTTGCATCAGTGACACCTCACCTTCTGTCCTGCAACACAGGAAAAATAAGATGGAACACAAAAATTCCCCCAAAAGCTAAATGTTTGCCTATGAGACAACAGAAAACATAAACCTTCCTCCCCGTAACTACGTGGGAAATCCCTTCTTAATTCTGTTAGCTACTGCTCCATTTCACTCTTCAAAAGCATTCATAAACTAGCCAAAAACCCTCAACTGGAAAAATGCAGGTGTTTATCAGAACATTAACACTTGCTTCCTATATAGACAAGCCAATTCATTTGATTCTTTACGTCTACACAGATTAAAAATAAACTATTTTATGAACATCCTGCAGTTCCTCTGAGAGCAGCTGTTACTGTAAACAGGTTTTGCTGGAGGCAAACTCTGTTCTTTCTCTTCCCATGTAATTCCTGCTTTCCTCTCATTTTCAAGGTTGCTTTAGTAGGAATAAGGAAACAGGCAGCCAAGCCAGATTCTGAAGTTTTATGAAAATGTTTCCCCACACATTAATACATATTTTAGGTATCCAAATCTTCCAAATCCTGAGGATGCAAAGTTAGAGTCAATTCTTTGGTTTGTTGGGTTTGTTTTTCTTTTTCACAGGAAAGCTTTTGGAAACCATCACAAGCTACATCAGAATGATACTGAAGCTATTCATTACTGACATGCAGTTTTCTGTGTGAGACTGTGGCTTACTATATGAATTCTGCTTGTACCAGTTATGGTTCAGTTTGTAGGAAATTTTGCTTTATTATAAAAACAGAAATATGTTCTATGTCATTTATCTTTTTTTAATTCCACTACAAAATCCAAGTAAAAACATGCTGCTTTGTACTGAAGGAGAACTGGTGCAGGAAGAGATTTCATATCACAGACATCATACATACACACACCGATTATTTTCAGCATTTACGAACACGGCAATCATCCCACATTAATGCATAAAGCAGAAAAACACATGAAGGAGAAGGTATTTATGTACAGTCAACATGGATTCACAAAGAACAAGTCATTCTTGACCAGCCCTAGTCCTTTTTTATGGCAGAAGACTGTGGTTTGGACAAAGCACCATATCTCACAGCAGTCTCATTTGGAAGGTGAGGAAGCACAAGCTGCATCAAGAGCTTAGATGGTTGTAAGCTGACTGCTCCACTAAGCCCAGTGAGATTAAATCAGTGGCTTGGCTGGTGGCAGGTAATAAGCCAAGCAACCCCAGGAGTTACTACTGTTTGATATCCTTATCAGTAAACTGTAGGAAGAGACAGAATGCATTACAGCAATACAGTGACAACATCAAGCTTAGAAAGAAGAGACTGATTGGCCAAGTGGTGGAGATGCAAGTTGAACCTTGTTAAAGTAGAGGGCTGGGCCAACAGATGAGTACTCATAAGGAAAAAAAACCAGCACACCTGGGCCAGAAGGACCCTACGTATGAGTAACCGACTGCAGCCCTGCTGAAAAGGTCCTGCAGAGCACTGCTGTGGGTACAACATGAATGCGAGCCAGCCTGGGGAACAACTAACATGGAGCCAAACTCCTCTCAGCAGCAGAGAATAGGTATCAAAAGAAAAGTTGCAGCTTGCAAGGTTCAAATCAGCCTCAGACTTTTCCCCTCAGAGGGTAAGCAATGCAGCAGTCAAATATGTTGCCTGGAGAGATGGTATAAACTGTGCCCTGGAGGTTTCCAAACTGAGGCAGACAACACCAGAGGCAGCATGACTTCGTCAAGTCAACAGCTCTGCTTTGGATGAGATATGCTAGAGAGGTCTCTTACACACCACAGGTTTGTGATTCTAATCTATAAGAACCATTTGCAAGAATTCTTTCATACCTTAACAAGATATTTTCCTTCAGCAATGTTCTCTATATTAGCAAAGAGAAGTCTATTTCCAAATCAAATTTATCTACTGTAAGGTAATTTCTCATGCAAGTACAATTAACTTCTGCTAAAACAAGACTTGTTAACTGATTCAAGTACTGCTACTAAGAAAAATGCCTCCAGATTTCAGCTGTTAAGCAATTAGTACAGTAACATCTCCCTAAATCTAAAGCAATATTGCTGTTGGGTGAAAGGAACATCTGTGATAGTTGCTATGTCCAAGCAGAAGAAGGAAGTGCAAATTTGCCTCCTCATCTCCCCCCAAAGCTTCTGTGAGAAATGTTCAGCATTAACTGAGAAGCTGACCTTAGATGAATTATTGTCTTGTGCACAGCAAAAGATCTCAGTTTCTCGAGGACAAACCTTGGCTGAAGGGGTTTTCTTTTATTTTAGCTGAACAGCAGTATGCATTTGCGGTAGGAAAGACAAAATAAAGCCTTGGTCACAGCAGACATCATCAACATCACATTTATGACTTAGGCTTGTACCACTGGAGCCAGTTTTAGATTCAGGCCTCTCCAGGTGCTAACATTCAAGCTACATCTAAACATTCCTGATTCAAAGCTTTGCAATTCATGTGTAACTAAAATTCTAGTCCTGGCTGTTACTAGAAGACACTTCAATTATTTTATTGTGTGGGGTTTTTTGTGACCTCAAAATACAGATTTTCCCCTTCTTGGAGCCTCCATTATAAAATTCACCTAGCTTACCTTTTGAATATTCCATCCCTTTTCTCCTGTGAGCCACCACTTCACTGCAGTGAACACAAACTTAGACCACACTCTGAAGACTACTGCCTCTCTCTCAGCAAAAAAGAATTGATTTACATCTTCCCAACCCCAGGAAGCCAGACCCCACCAACACTCCTGCGGCATTTTCAAACAAGCACCTCTGAGCTTGCTGCTGCAAGAGGTCTCCCTTACACTTGGGAAAAGCCCTCATATAAACATCAAGAAATCTGCTTAGTTACAGTGGTTCAGAACCTCGTACCAACCCAAATGACATCTACAGTACCTCAATGCTCAAGTGGTTAATGGGCATCCTCAGAGACCAACTAGAAAACCAGATGCTCCACAAGGGAAAAGGCAGAGAAAGATTTAGCACCATCCACATTTTATATAGAGGGTCCCAAAATGCTTTACATTAGCTGAAGGATTAAACCCCAAATCTCTCGCCTATCAAAAGTGCTCTGGGCAAAGCAAGTCTAGAATAGGATACTTATCTGATTACATGTGAGGCACAGCACCAGTAAGAACTGAAAGCTGAAAGGGGTGGCAGAGAAAGTGTAAGAGACTATTTAGTTAAGAAAAAGGATACCCAGCTGAGACAGAGCTCAGGTTTAGTTAATCTGCTTTGGAAATCACTGCAGCATTTTGCAGGAAGCACTCAGGATATTCAAAAACCAGGCAAATTTGTAAGTTCAGCTTCCGAAGCAGGTTATTCAAGATGATTATGCTGTGAAAGGTAAGAAGGCAGTGTTCATTCTCCAGCTTCACGAGACACAATTACTGTAAAGCCAGCATTCCTACTGCCTTATTCTCAGGCTACAGAAATATTTCTCATAAAAGCACCCCACTAAGCCAGTAAACAAATACATGTTGCCACCTGCTAGAAATGGGAAACAACTGCTCCCCGCACACTGTAGCAAGAGGAGCGCGAATCTCTGTGCCATGTGCAGTAGCTGTAAACTACTTGTCTAATTTGGCAAAGGGAATATTAGAGAAACTTCACAAGTCTTTGCACTTGTTTATGATGAGACATTAATTTATATCATTCCTGATTAGATCCATGCAAATACTTTTGATCTATAAATAAGACTTACCACTGAAGTGCATGAAGCCAATTTGAAACAAGACATTCTTTTTCTGGAATGAGAACAGCTGTGCAGAAAATAATTGGGATTGCTAGTCAAGGTCTGCTATTTCAAAGTATTCCCCATGTAAACATGGGGTTTGTTATTCTACTCTACTATTCTACTCCATTATTCTCTATTGCACTTCTATTTACAGTATGATATTGTAACTCCTTGCTATCATCAGAGGTGATTTAAAGGCAGAGAGCTTTATGCCTCTCAGTAGGTGAGGCACACCAGTGTCCCATCCTCCCCCAAATGATCTGTTATCAAAGCAAGGATCAGAGCACAAAGCAACAGTTTCACCCCACAGAACACCATTATAGAATAATCATCATATGACCATAAAGGGCTTGAAAAAGCAAACTCTTAAGTATGCCCAACAGTGACCCTTGAAGCACTTCAAACTATTTTCTCTCTCAGCAAAATCTTCAGATATTCTTTATACCTAGCTTAAAATCTCACTTTAATTTTCATTCCATTCCTGAAACTCTGCCATCTGTTATGCCTGAATTGCTGGATCAGTCTTTCTGTTATGTTACCCACGGAAAAAAGAAAGTTTGACCCTGGACAAGTCTCCTTTCTCCTGTGAATAAAGTAAAAATTAAACGTAACCCCACAGCATCATGTGCCAATGTCCAGATCTCTGTGCTCTGAAAACACAGGTGTGTCTTCAGAAGACTGTTGAAAGACCAGCATTGAGATGGAGCATTTGTTTCCTCTGACTATAATCCTCTCTTTTTTACTATGTCTCTTGGTAGTCTCTAGTTACTGTAGTTACGCACTACAGAAAGTCAGGAGCTCAAATGAGATTTGATGTTTGCAATAGAAAATGTGCTTAATCAGGTCTAAGGAGGAAGCTGAAATTTTAAAACTCTTTATTGATACACTTGCAGTACTTTTACTCTGGGCAGTTTGGCCAGAATACCCAAACTGGTTTAGGGTTAATTTTCAACAAACAGCTGGATTGGAAACTTCCCGAAAACTTCTTCTCCAGAGGACACGAGCTGGCAAAATGTCTAGTCAGCAGCAATAGGTCTGAATACCTCTGCCTTGCAGATGACTGCTAATCCAAGGCATGATGCTTGCACATCGGACTGGCCATGATATAGACACATCCAGGCAGTTGTTTCAGCAATTCCAGAACAGAAAAGAGACAGAAAGCACTGGGCTTAAGAGCATGAGAATCCAAAACTACAGTGAGGGGAGAGGAAATACACAAAGGTTGAGTGTAGTTTTACCCTTTCTTTTCTACTTCCATAATTTTGTCATCAAGTACAAAACCCTGCAACAACTTCTTAAACGAATTTATAAGCAACCAAGAGATAGGTTCCTGGTGATGGAAATCCTATTTGAAATCATTTTACACCACAGTTCATTATTATTTCAGTTATTTTAATTCTAGGCTTATACTGTTTAGCTTTTTGAAAACGCTCTTATTTAGCACCTGTGTACTAGGGAGGTAAGTGATAAAAGTGACTAAAGAATGAATAAAGACATAATAACCAAAGAACCAGCAGTATCTTGCATAGCTTTTATTAAAACTTGATTGAACTTACTTACTGACTAGTAAAAATAACATGGTTAGCACATGTATCCAAGATTCTGGTTTTAAGGCTTGTTCTTAGTGTGTCTTTTCAATTATGTTTTATTGCACAGAAAACTTACTTAACACAATTAAATCAGATTAAATGAACATGATTAAGGGTGCAACATCAGGCACGCCAAAGCTAGGAACCACTAAAATTAGAAAGTAACATGCTCTGCATTTTTTAAACATGAAGGAACATCATGAGAGAGATCCTGCATTGTTTAGAAAATATTTTTTAATTCTACACTATTCAAATCCTGCTCTGAAAAAGTTCCTAATGTGCTTTTCTTTGGCATTTCCACTGTAGTACCCAAATACTGCCACATTCATTTGTTTTCATAGAATGTGCATGGTCAAGTTGGAGTATTTGCCAATCTCCAAAATAAAGAAACTAAGGCACAAAAAGGTTAAGATCCAAGGTATTCATAGAACAGCTAGGGTTGGAAAGGACCTTAAGATCATCTTTAGTTCCAACACCCCCCTGCCATGGGCAGGTATTAAATGACTTTAGATTGCCAATGTCAGATTCCTAGACCCGATTTCTCAAAGGACGTAATATTGAGCAGCAATTCATCAAGTCAAATATTCAAGCCATGCGTTAAAGCACACCACACCATTCCAAAGGTGTGGTCAGTCAGTTGATAAGCTGACCTAATAGCTTGCTGCTGCTAAAAGAAGGCAATCTTCATTCCTCTCCCCTCCATTCTTCCCGATATGAGATTCCACTCTTCACTTGTACAGTCTGGTATTTGACTATTCAGCAAATCAATATATCCCAAAGAACAAAAATAAAACTAAGATAGCCACAAAAAATTATTAGCTTCTGCTGACATAGTGAGCTAAACTAGTTTGTCAAACAGTCTGGCAAGCAGAAGGTTTGATGCAAAGGAAGAAAAGTGATACAGCCACAGGACAAGGAATGGGATTTCCCTTCTTGGAGGCAATCATCTGTTGTATCAGGTCACACATCACACCCAGCAGACTGACTGGCTTCTTCTCAATTAGGACTGCAATGGCTCAAGAACAGACTGCCAAAGCTGGCAACTACCTCAGGAAAAAGCCAGCAGTCACAAACCTTTCCAGCACTACATCAGGAAAAGGAAGAAAATGAATCTCATTTGCTCAGGAAACAGAATTTCTGATTTTTAATTCTAGTACCCACCACTGCCGCATTCCTAAGAAACAGATCTATCCATGCGGAGAACCTGCTTCTTGGAAAACCACACACATCCCAGTGTTTGCAACACAAGACAAAAGAGCTTTCAAGTTGTAATTTCTTTTACCATAGGTTTGCACTGACCTTTCTACATACCAGACTGCTGGACTTCCACAAACGGGCCGCACAGAAATGAAGCACACAAATGACACCTCTCGCACACTAAGGCAGAAATCCTGTTGACAACAGAATATACACATAAGGAATAACAGGTGTCATGATAGTGAGCAGCAGATCCAATTTATTTTAGCAGAATATTAACATTCACCAAGTTCTGAGGGTTTTAGCTTGGAAAGCTTGCAACTTATCCCAATATGTACTGTGAGCCCACTGAGCCCCCCAGCATCCTTGTTTTCAAATGAAGTTATAAAAACTCTTGTCACCCACAACATTACTGATAGTGAAAAGTTTTATATTTGCCATAGTATCTATGCTACATGGACAGTGACAACTTTGGACTGAGACCACAAAACAAACAGATATAAATTGTCTCTGGGCAACAAGACCAGGCCTTAGGGCTTCACTCCATAAATACTCCCAGCTATGCTGATGCAACTGCTGGCAGCAATGCACAGTGGAACACAGCACTGCAATGTTGGGGTGATTTTTTAATTAAAATAAACAAAAAAATCCAGACCAGCCACATTTTAAGCACAGTTTACTTCATTAGTAAAGTTTATACAGCCAAAAGGAATTATACTTCAATGGAGAATAAGGAGGGAAAGAACATCAAATTCTATTTGCATATATGAAGCGTAAGAACAGCGTTTTGTAGGTCCTGACACTGTGTATTTCTTTTCCTCTCATCTCAGTATGTGACCTTCTCATTGGGAATGGGGAGGATTAAGTAATTCCAAGATTCAATAGTCCAAATGTTATTGTTATTTTCAACTCCCTTGTTCTTATTTTGACAGCAATGTTATTTTAACGGACTGCAGGTTCACAGCCAGAACATCTTCACTGACTTGAGGTTTGTATTTGCATGCAGCACTTTTGTCAGGCTTTGATCAAAATAACTTGTGCTTGGGGCAAATTCCAATAAATTAATAGCCAGACAGAATTCCAAAAACGACCATCCCGAATTTCTCACAAGCACTGGAAAGCACTTTATTCTGCTGTCTGAGCAAGCCTCCTCTTTCAATCACTTCTCAGTGGCAGATACACTTCACTCTCCTTACCCCCTTCTGAGATGGAATAATACCTTCTCCACGGAAGTCTTGAAAATATTCTGGAGATATTTCTAATTCCACGTGCATTTTCACTTTAATGCCAATTTCTAAGTTCCCTTTTCTAAATGTTTCCTTTTATTTGGTTTTATTTGCAGCATCCCACGTTGATAGAAAATTAACACTTGGTTAGTATGTTCATGATGGATTTGTTAGTCAGAAACTGCTTGTTCAAACAATCTTATAGGTGAGATTTACTACCAAGTTGTAAAATTTCTTTTTAAATCAAATTGAGGCTTTTTCATTTACTTGGTTTTTAAACAGCAAAACCCCTGACTGAGCTAAATTACGAACAAAAGATATTTGTTTGAAATACTGGAAAGAATTCTAGTCTGCTGTTTCCATCCCTTTGTTCAACTTCTGGTACTGTAAATCAGATCAGCTCCTGTGCTGATGTCTGACAATCAGTAAACAGCATTCAAGTCTGCACAATTTTTGGCAGTTTATTGTCACTTTACTGGCCTGTAATTAAAATAATGAGCAATCAAACAGAAATCTAAGTATCAGAAATACTGAAACACACGACTTGGTAGCCAACTTTTTACAGATCTAAACACCTAAATGCTTTTCATATACTTTAGGGATTTTCAGAAGTCACATATCACAAAGTGTCACAAATTGGTTTATTCCACTTTTTACTCCTGATCGTGCTGAGTTGACTCAAACCTCTCTGACTAGTCACCAATGAAAGATCAATTCCCATTCTTCAGAGCTCCTACAATTCTGTTTCCCAGAAGACTAAAAAAGTATGAAAATGCTTGACAGACAGTTTAGAATACTTGGGTTTTATTATTTAAATCCTTGTTTGACAAAAAAGCATAATCCTCCCATAAAAGTGTTGCCATTTTATACATTCAAATGTTCAAGTTCAAAACAAATGAAAGCATTCTTTTAGATTCCTCCTGTCCCCTCCTCTTTAAAAAACAACTGCTTTCAGCACCCCTTTTATTCACTGGTTTTTGAAGTAGGATAATGCATCACTGGAGCTGGAGAGCTGGCAATGGATATGACAGTGAAATTCAAAGTAAACAGACACCACAAAGCCTGGATCATTCTTCACTGTGAGGGTGAGGCACTGGCTAAGATTGCCCAGAGAAGCTGCCCCATCCCTGGCAGTGTTCAAGCCCAGCTTGGATGGGGCTTGGAGCAACCTGGTTTAGTAGAAAGTGTCTCTGCCATTGGCATGGGGTTGGAACTGGATGAGCTTTAAGGTTCCTTACAACCCAAACTATGATAAGTAATTCTTAAGGCTTCTTAGTATCAAATGCTTCCATACTACAAATGCTTAAACTACAAAAAGCTCTGGTATACTATTTAAAGTGCTCTTCAGTTATGCAAAAAATTAAGATATTTATTAAAATATATGTTCAAACTTGAATTTAAAGCACTTGGGATTTAGACAAATTTTAATCACAGAAAGAAGAACTTAATAAACATTTCTGAGGCTCAGCATACTTTGTCCTGAAATTTCCCTGTAGCAATGTACACACTGAGAATGAAAAACAAGGAACGTAAATTTATGAGTAATTCTAGTAATACAATGAGATACTCATTATTTTAAATTACAACATGCAAGAACATTTACAAAAGAGTCTGCAAATTCTCTCCTCCAGAACTGAAGTGATATAAGCTATAATTTAAGATTTAGTTACCACAGATATATATATTCTTGGTTCATTTTTAATATACTAAAGAGGTTCAACTGCTACATAAAAAGTGACAAACCAGACAAAATGAACAATAAAGTAATACCACCTGCAAACTATTTTGACTGAAGTTATTTTGTACCAATTCCTTTTACATGGGAGATTTTCAGACATCATTCTGATAACCGAACATGATCTACTAAGGGTCAAGCTACTTGAAAAGCAGCACAAGAATTTCTGTTACCTGTTTTGTTTTTCTAGCTCATGTTACTGAACAGCACAAATTTACTACTACAACACAGAACCATTGTCTGGAACAAGCCAGAAAGGAATGCAAAATACAGTATAATGGACTTAATGGGAACTCTATTTCCAAGCAACAGTACCCACTTAGATCGATGTGGAGAACAGTCTGTAATAACAAACTAGATCAAGAGGACACATTAACCCTCAACAGAATGCAAGATAAAAAGCCCACATTCCTTTCTGAACTTGAAGAGACTGTTAAGAAAACCCACATGATTCTAAGAGAAGATACCAGGCACTCCGCTGATCTATCTTTAAAATGTCTTGGGTAAGTGGTTCCACCTGTGTGGGTTCCTAGAAACACGCTTTCCTGTATGGAAATTTCAAAGTAAGGTGGGGAGGAAAACAAGGGACCTTGGAAGCTTTAGTAGCTTCTGTAGGCACAAATCAGTTTTAACGTAAGAACAACTAATCAAATCCCAGACCCTGCCATGCTAACGTAGCACATTCCACATGGCCTTGCTTTCGTTTTCAGAACCACATGAAGTACTGCCATGTTTCCATGGGCTATTTCAGCAACAGAAAGCAGACAGTTCTTCATCCAAAAGGATGTTTTAAAGAATCTGACCCTGAGAAAAAGGCAGACAAGAAGAATCAGGCTGGAGTACAAAAGATGTTCATTCCTACAGGAAAACATGAGAATTTAGCTTTCGATCAGCTACTGAAAATGGTCAGAAACAGCCTTATTAAACCTTCGGATTAATGAACAGCTCAAATCGGACACGTCAACATTCAAATATTTCCACATCAAAAGCTTGATTTTTCTTTTAACTAGCAAGTGAATGATTTCCATCCAGACACTCCTGAGTCAAATCTGCTCCTAAAGCCAGTCTTTTCAGTACAAATTCGCAGTAGACAAAACCTTAAATACAGAAATACTGTCATTACTGGGTGCCTGCTTTAATTAAAAGTTCATTTGACAAATTTCATCAGACTATTTCTGCAGGTAGGCCTCTCAAAATCCAGGTTAACTACATAGAATCATAGAATAGTTAGGGTTGGAAAAGACCTTAAGATCATCCAGATCCAACCCCCTTGCCATGGGCAGGGACACCTCCCACTAAACCATGCCACCCATCTCACAAAACACTCAGCCCATGAGGAATAAAAGAGAAGTTAGTGTTTCTCCAGCATAACTTTAGGTTGTGTGTCCAGACACCATGTGATTATCAGCCCTAAAATTGTAGACAGAATTGTCCTTACAGACAACCAGATAAATCTAATCATCAAATTTTGGGGCACAGGTTTCAGGTGGCACAGCTAATACAGTCATTCTCCTCCAGAGTTTCATTTGGTCATACATGTGGCTAAGACTATGCTGGGAGGACACTAAGATTTTCCCATTAAATCTCTCATCTTTGGGAGGATGGAAGTGGGGAAACACCAAAAAATAAAACCAAAGGGACTCTCAAACACTTCCAGATGTGCACAAGTGAAAGGGTGCAAACAACAAGCTTGGAACCTGGTCCATGCACCCACCTCTCCTGAGCTGCCTAAATCAGTGCTTGCGGCCCTAAGAAGGCAGTATGCAAATGCCAAGCTCTCATTGCGTAAGTAGTAACTGCACAATTACATAGCAGCAGGTCAACAGCTTTCGAAATTAAGAAGAAAATTCTTTAAAAACTCCACTTTCAGAGAAAACATCTTCATTCATGTGGAAGCATGAAGATAATGAACTCCCAAACGCTTTAGCAACATAGTCATGAATAAACTCATGAGGGCTGAATAAGCATTTACAGAAATGCACTTAGAGAGTTCATAAAATAGCAAGCCACACCAGATTAAAAAAACCCACAGGATGAAAACGCTTTGGAGCTGTGTCTAATATCTTTAAAGCCAAACTGAAGAATAGGAAAAGTTGGCACGTTCTAAAGAGAGATTTTTCAAAAGCAAGAAAAAACGAAACACAGATCACACCAACCCATTGACTGGCACCCCTGAACAGCTGCATACTAATGGCCTTGCATCCAGCAGAAAGTATTAAAGTACACTTTGAAATGAGCAGACACCTTGAATCTTAGCAAACTAACTGGTAGCATACAGTACTTACAGCTTCATACTGGAAAGCAGTTACGTGTGCTAGTTATTGCTGACAGTTAAGTGCCCGAAAGTACATGCGCCAAGCAAACAAACACAAAATGTTGACAAAGTTATACTCCCTTCATTAAAAACCACAATTAAAAAAGTGAGAGGCACTGAAGCTTTTCGTGGTTGCACTATTCTATTCTTAGGTTCACCAAAAAAGAAACTGTAAGAGGGAGCTCACAAGGTTACCTGGCCCCTCCTTTCCCAAGCCCAGATCATCTATACTTCTCTCATTCCTGACAGAAGTTGCCTAAACTGGAACTAAAGCTCTCAGATAACAGAGACAGCGTAGGCTTCCCAGGCAGCCGATCCCAGAGTTTGTGTCATTATGCTTAAACCAAATCTGTTGGTTTGATTTTAATGAAGTTCAACCTGCCCAACTCTCTCCTGCTGTGATCCAAGTTCGTGGCTTCTTGTACCATCCACCATAAATCCACAAAAACATCTTGCACACCTGACAGCTGTTATGTCTACCCTTAGTAACAATCTCTTCAGATTAAACTCTTAGTCCTTTTATTCCCCATTCAAATCTGGTTTTCCAAGACTTTGGTCTCGATGAGAATTTAATACAATTTAATTTAAAATTTAATAACATGCAATACAATTTAATATCTTACTATTTGCAATGAAATCCAGAGTAAAATGAAGTACAATGAACCAGAAAATAAACTCTTGACAGAATCCCAAAACAACCCCACACCAAACATACATTTTAGAAAGCTGAATGTGAGAGGTTCAAAGGTTTCCTTGGTCTCAGCACTTTAGCCAACCTCAACATCACCACAGGTGAAATAATATGTCACAGACACATCAGAAACTTTCCCCGATTAAAGCACAAACTGACAAGTGTATTTTTCCTCATGTAACTATCACACTGGCAAGCATCCTCTTACTTCCATTGCTCACCTTCACTTATCTTAAAGCATCATAGAATGGTTTGGATTGGAAGAGACCCAAAAGCTCATCCAGTTCCCACCCCTGCCACAGGCAGGGACACCTTCCACTACACTGGGTTGCTCCAAGCCCTGGCCAACCTGGCCTTGAACACTGCCCGGGATGAGAAGTTTGAAGTACTCATATTGATGGAAAGCAAGTATCAATTAACAATTTGCCAGAAGTGACCAACCACTTTTACTGCTTCAGTTCCATAGCTCATGTCTGGTGTGGAGCCCATACATCCCTCTCACCAGCCACAGTAGCTTGTTACGTCACAGAAAGACATTTCTTTATCACATATTAATGTTCTTTATTGTCTCAACATTAAATATGCTATATTACAAAAACACAACCCAAATAGAAGCTGAAAGCAGCTGTTAGAAGATAATTGTTCCAGGACTCCATCATACAGAAAAAGAAAAAGCTACAAAGTTCCTTTAAACCAAAACTGGAAACTTTTTTTGTAGCTGATTTCCAGACCTTCAGTCATCAAAATTAACAATCTGGTCTCTAAATAATGGCTTTAATTCCTGTTGGTCTAATTATCACAGGTCTAATTATTACCTGTTCTAGCTGAGAAAAGGATTTTATGTCAGCCAGACTTCTATTAAAAACAACACCTCAGCTGATTTCTCACCAATATCCAGCCCTGTATTTTCAGACACTAAAGGCAATACCAGGAAACACATCAGATCACAAAGTGCACAAGTGATTTCCGGTTCTTTAAAACCAAAAATCTAGTAACATTACACTGAGAAGGAACACAAAGGAATCCTAAAGGCATTGTCTTCATTTTGTCCTAGTGATCGTTTGGCCATACCATGACTTAACACAATATTTCTAGATCACTGAGATTATCCCCTACTGATTCCAATGGAAATACAAGGAAGAAACCATGTTCAACTTTATGAGAAAGGAGCCATGACAGTACCAGTGACATATTGCTTGGCAGTGCTTTATCGTCCTCTAAAGCTAAGAGGTAAGACAGAGGCAGCAGTTACTGCCTTACTTTCCAGGTCTACATCATCTTTGTAGTTCATCAACTGTAAACAAAATCCATTAAAACTATAGGAAAGTATATAGAAAGCTGGAAATGTGACTGTTAAATTAATCCATGCCTCAATCAGCATCAGATACAAGAGTTTCAGAAGTCAAACTGAAACCACAAGGCAAAACTTCTACATCATCTTCGAGTTACACTTTTTCTTACTGACATCTTGAATATATGGAGTATACCTCATAATAGCAGCAACCACTTCAGCCAGGAGACGCAAGCCCTTTCTGTGAGATCCAAGCCTTGTTTTAACACAAACTTGTGTAATATCTGTGGATTTATGTGATCCTTTTTTTCAATGACCAAAGAAAAACCCAGGGATCTCCAGCATCAACCCCTCACCAAAACAGCATTTTCCCCCACAAAAACATACATCTCTCTAAAGTGATTGCCCACAACCATCTTCCATCTTCCTAAATTTGATCTGGAATTAGAACTAAATGTAATGGTTGCTTCCATGTTATAAAATCAAGTGCAAACCTCATTCTCCAGAACCAGGTGGGGGAGGGACCAAATTCCTTATCCCCTCCACCCCTCTCAGAACTTACTGAAACACTTGAAGCAACAAGTTACATTGCTTCATGATTTGAATATAGCATAATCCTTAACACAAAATCCACATGGATGCAATGACTCGCAATGAAGACAGTCTCCATTTGAAACATAGAGAACTGAAAACTGACGGCATTCTTTAGCTTTTTTCTGCTTTCACTTGTGAAGTTTGTAATAGGGTTAACAAAGTTCACTAAGTTCAGTCTTCTTTCTGTCTCCTTTCCTTATTGCTCCACTCTTAAACTAAAAATACATTAAAAAAAAAGCCCCAACAAACATGTTTGGGTCAACACCAAATATTTTCTTTAACATCAAATTGTGAGGCACGTGTCATAACAGCACAGTTTAAATACGACCGAGTCCCACATGCTTTATTGCATTATTGATCCTACAACACCTAGTTTTCCAATGTCTTTCATGAAGATTTTATTCTCTATAGGCCTGTGTTTAGAAAACAAAAATAAGCAAATATAAGTAATTAGCAGTTTATTTCAAATCTTCTTGCAATAGGAACCCCACAGTCAAAAAGAACAGTAAAAGAAAATCATACCTAGCTTGACAAACAGCAGCCACAAAAATGAGGTGGCACTTTCACAATCCCTCCTGCTCTATAATCTAAATGACTATCACATCCTCCCCAGTTACAGGACTTCCAAATATCAGAAAACCATCACTAAACAGGAAGGCATGTTGCACCAACTCTCATTATTTGAATGCATAATCATATTTCCAGACTTAGTGAATTTTCTGCTCTGCTTGTATAGGTCTGAAGTCTTAGCAAGCAATCCATTCACACACCACATGGAAGGGAGAAGACAGAGACTGTAATGTTTTCATGCTGTAGCACTAAAAGCAGCTGGTGAAAAGATGCCAGATGTTTTCTCTGGAGAAGCAGTAGGATCATATAGATCATTCGGTGACTACACAACTTGCTATTGGACATGGCTTGCTCTAAAGGAGCTTCCAGAAATATTGAAACATTCCTAAGGCTCTACAGGGCACACAGACATCGACGAGGCTAAATCTTCTTTCTTACCAGTATGACAAAAAGGTAGGTATTTTTGAGACTACAGCTTACCGTAACCTTACCTGCACTCTTTTAGTCTATAAGAGCCCTTGAAAACCAGCCTCTCGGTACCCATCAACTCTTTCACAGCACATTTGCTGTACATCCAAGCAAGTGTCACTGGAGTTCTGCAGCACACGTCAGGCATGCAGAGCTTTCTGCTCACTGTCACAGGAACTTAACTCCTGCTGGTGGGAATCCATCTTCTGTTTCCTGTTTCACACTGGCATACTCTTTAGGGATACGCCTTTTTGTTCAGACTGTGTTAGTGTCCAAAGAACAGAAAACTGGTCTATATCTGTGATTAATAATGCACTATAACCAGGCTAAATGTATATTCTGAGTAGACGAACCTCACACAGCATTTAGGCACACACTTCCAAAACCAGAAAGCTCTCAAGACCTTTTCTGGACTGTCCCAGGATCTATGAAAACTCAAACAACGGAAGCTTTTCGCCTGACAATTCAAATTGCAGATTCTTGTCAGATCTGGGTTTTGCAGTTGGCAATATGACAAATTCTTTTCCCACACAAGAACTGTAGCAGAAATTCCCCCTGATGCTTACTTAGCATAACCTTCCCAATTATTCAAGAGTCAATGCTGAAGAGGGGAAACCTTCAGCACAATGTCTGCTCCAGGATGTGTGACAGCAAATTGCCACAGCATGTTAGTCTTTGACAGAGTAAAAGATTTTTGGTTGAATGTGATGTTACTTATTTTGATAGCAAGACAAAAGAGGGACAGGATATTTGTTTACTCGGCTGACAAGCTGCACCCATGAATCTTCAGGGACACATGACATTAGACAAGAAAATGTTGCTGGAAACCACCTTCTTTGATATGTCGCTTATCTGTTAAAACTCCGTATTTACCCATTTTGTGCGTGTATATATATATACATATCAGTTTCATTACTCATAGTGGTTTTATGAACTATATTCTTCCTTACAGAATGAGCACACACATAATTGACTATTTCTTTGGTATTGTACAGAGATACTTAATGTGACAATAATTCATTTCATTTGAAATTTAAACCAAATTTAGTTTTAATTTAGTCTCAAGTTAACTATCCTATACAGAGGTATGTACCCAGATGTTGAACAAATAACAAAAAGGGAACGTTGAATTATAACCTAGTGCCTTAGCCTACTCTCTTTATAAGACCTATTTTTATTCTCAGTCTTGACATCAATGTGAGCACCAATTTGAAACAATACAGAATGAGGCTGCAAACTGTGTCAAACTTTCACAGCAGTGAAACTAAATAATGCAGCCATTACTAGAAAGAGAAATGGATTCTTTTGACAAGTAGCTGGGCATGCCACTCTTTCTAAATTAAAATTCTACTGCAATGCCAAGCTGATGAAATATTTTTACAATCAAATTGCACCAAGTCTCAGACAGAACTTTACAGATACCTCCTTAAAAATCGTATTAAAATTATCTGATCTTTATAATACCTATTGCTTACATCATGCCTCCCATTTCAAAACTCTAAAGCACATGCACGGATTGCTAGCAGCAAAAAAACTAATTGAAGAGAAAAAACACATCACCAAATAGTTCCTTACTGTAGGCAAACTTCTCAAGATGATAGGACAAATTAATATCTGTACTGCGTATTTTCAGCCACTTTGCAGTTAATATGCTGCCTTGGATGTTTTTATTGCATATTCAATGGTTACCATTTGCAATGATAGTGACTGTCTGTTTTAATTAGCACTGGGTAACAGCCTACTAGCATAAAATACTCCCTATACTTAGAATAAATAACTGTTGGCTCAAAAATCACCCTTATAGCAGCTCTGGGTACACAGCAGCTTCGTAGACTTCGACACATACACACAGGAACTTCTTCCAGAGCTACATAAACTTGACTACTGCAAATTAAGACAGATTTGATACCAATTTTGAATTTAGGAAAGAATGCTAAAACTACAGCAGGAATATTCATAGAAATTGATGTCTGTACCTCTAAAAAAGCCCTGTGAATCCATTCACAAAGATGGAAAATGGTAACATGTTTTAGTAATTAAAGCTTAAAGCCAAATGATGAAATTAAGACAACACCTTTCAGGATACAAAGTTATCTCAGCCTGAACACTACAGTTAAGACTATGCAAAATCCCTCACTTTCTAGAACACAACACTATTAATTATATCATGAAGGAGCAAAGCTCCAAGGGAGAGTTAAGAAATTGCCACTGGATACCAAACAAGTTACTGATCCACATCCAAATCATTTCTTCTCAAACATTAAGGTCCTTTCCAACCCCTAGCTATTTATGAGTCTATGATTCATCTCCAATTATGACACTGTCAAGTGTCAGAATGTCACTGCCTCTTCTCAAAACACTAGAAAAGCTTTTGGACTCTACTCTTATCAAGATAATTTGATGCTCTCCAGCTGACCATATTCTGATTCCTCAATATTATGAAGATGGGAAACTGCCTACAAAACCAAAGCACTGGGATAGAAAACATCTGACAAAAAGCTGTTTTCAAGCAAACTCAGTAAGGAACTTCCAAGGCTATACTCAACTTTAACTAGAGTATGCTGCCCGTATGCTAGAAGAAGGTCAGTTTAGCACCTCGTCCTATATACACCTAGAAAACACCTGTTTACATCTTCAGGCTTACTAACAGACTATCTGGTTTTCTGAAGACAAATCAGGATAATCACAATCTACAAAGTACCTCAAGACCACACTGCTGTGCCTTTATTGCTCCATCTAGAAACATAGCCAAAGGAACACAAAAGCTTACTGGCATTTCTGGGAAACTTGTGACTTGCTGGCAAAACTGTCACCAATGGTCTGAAAACCCAAAAACTAAAGTTACGTATATACATTTAGAACACACAACTGCAAGGCAACACACTATCAACCAACCATAAACACTAAAAATAAGGAGGATCAGAGGTAAAGATACAATCAAGTACAACCGAAACTTCATATCAAATTCAAGCATCCAAACATTAGAATAACATTAAAGAGTGCTTAAAATATCGGCCATATTTATCTATGCATCTACTATAATTTCTGTACAACACTAATTAGAAACTTGAAACTATCTGTTCTTACAACTTCTGTGCTCTACTGCTAACTTCTTGTCTTCTCCGGGTTTAAACCACTTCCCCCAGTCACAGCAAAAGCAGGCAATCTTTTCCATACACATACATCCTGGTTTTAAGCCCTCCCACAGGTTAAGTCCTCCCTGAACTTGGCAGGCAAGATGCTCAAGTTAAAAGCAACATAACCTACATTTAATTTTTATTTAAAGTAAGTATCAACAAGGTCCAGAAACCTTGATACACAATCATGTGTGTTTAATTTGATACAGAATCATAGAATAGGATCATTCTGATCCTGGGGTCACACCAGGATCAGAAAAGTTAAATTGCTACTACAGGGCTGAACACATCACCTTGGTTTTGACATCTTCAGCAGTATAAAAACATAGGGCTGAAAGTAATGCAGTATATCTTAAACAGATTAAAGGATTTCATCCGCTTAACTTTTATGGTGCAATGACTCTACCACAACCTTTACTTTCTTCAAGCTGATTTTCCAGGGAGGTAAAAATCTGCAAAATCAATTTCCTATCCCACAGTTATTGAGTAGAATGGGAAACACCAATTGTTTCTCCAGAGAATCTTTCCCAGATACTTTGACCTTAAAAGTAAACAGGATCTTTAATTTCTGTGCCAGCATTCAGGGAAACACATCAACCCATGCACAACAACCGAAGTGTAACAGATCTCTTAGACTCTGTTGCACGTTCTGAACTCCACCGGTTACCCTCTCTCTCAACTCACATTAAAAGATATATTGGACTTTGTTTCTTGGATCTGTTTGTGCCTGAGGGACAATATAACAACTGCATTAGATCAAATTCACATCACTGACACAGAAAAGTCAGAATGACTGTGACAGTGATATCGCTGTCTCACTACAGAAATGGAGGGTGAAAGAAGAGCGGATGTTCAAAAAGGCAGTATGCTTAAGAGTACTTACTATCATGCATTGTTTAAATATCAACTTCTAACTCCACTTGCCCGTCACAGAGCAGCATAAACAACGTACAAAAAGAAGACAGGGTACCATTTTATGGAGTAAGAGAATATATAAGAAAATGCCATGCCATTTGGAGGCATATCAGAAAGCAAACCAGGGAAATGATAAAAGATCTACAAAACAAGGTATTCAACAGCTTTCAAACAATCATCATTTCTGTGCAAAACATAGAGATTGTATTTCAATTTGCACAGGTATTACCAGTTACACCATTCTTAGTGGTTAATGTTCCTCCAGGAAACCTAAGCACAGTTATCTAAGTAGAGAAACACAATAACAACATAGTGTAAGTTGTAATGATTTCCACAGAAACCCCACCTAATCTTTACTGCTCTGAAGGGAAACTGCCATGTAGCTGACAGACTGAGATTTACTAAGCTAACAAATGACATAATTTACTAGACAGAGCATGAACTCAGCTTCTCAAAGCTAAAAGAATCCTTCTCCACACACACATTTCTTACTGAGAAATACAAACAAATGCTGTTTTGATACAAGAAACTTTTATTTATCCTATTATTTATGTGCTAAGACATATTCCAGGCACTGTGTAGACAGAAAATACCATTGCATAAACAAATTTTACAAACTAAGCCATATTGGCTTGTTTTCCAGATGAAGAAAAATATTCCTGTCGAATGGAAAACTGCTGGGAGAAATTTGTTTTTCAGATTGTAAAATTTGTTTTAGAATAAAACTTTATTCATTGAACAACGAAATCAAACTGTGTTTTTAAAAGCATTTGGGGCTGTTTCAACTATACCCAAAACCAGAAAATAGCCATTTTCAGTAATAAAATACTGACTCTGCCATCTACCAAGACAAAGATAATTGAAGCAGGGTCTTATATGAGTAAAACTGTAGAAATTTAAGATACAATATGCACTTCAAGCGATGACTTCTTAAATTTTACTGTCAAAATTAATATGTAACTGCTGCTCCCTGGCAACTGATTAAACTGATCAGTCCTCAGCAAGTCACAAATCATAAGCCTTATTGTGATCCATGATGAATAATAACCCATACTGGCTGACAATCCACTCTAATTCCTTCTCAACTTTGTTTCACACTTTCTCAGCATGAAACTATCCTGCACACCCCACACTGCACACAAAACAAATGTGCAAACAGATCATCTCTCAAATCTTAGAACACTTCAGACTTTCACGGACTCACAGAATGGTTTGGGTTGGAAAGGACCTTTAGATCATCTACTTCCAATCCCCCTGCCACAGGCAGGGACACCTCACACTAGACTGTGCTGCCCAACGCTCTGTCCAACCTGGCGTTGAACACTGCCAGGGATGAAGCATTTACCACTTCTTTGGGCAATCTGTGCAGTACATTCCAACTTTGCATTGCACTGGAGAATTTACATGACCAAGAACAAAAAGAACAAGACAAATAGAGGAGATTTTAACCCTGAAAGCCCTTAAGTGTCACTGGGTCTACTGAGGTGAATAAGTGAAACTCTTCAGCTGTTTGAGATTTCATGGGTTTATAATCTACAAATTTAATCAATAAGGTCAGAGATTCTTTGATACCAATGTAAATAGTCTCACCAGATAAATGAAGGGTTCTTTTCTTTTTCAACATCCTAAGGTGCTGCTAACACTACCCTCCTGGCTGAATCCCAATAGAAGAGCTGAATAAGTCAATGAAGGCCTATCTTCTGTTATAAATTATAAGAGATTGGTAATCCATCAATACTCCATACCAAGGTACTAACCAACCACCTGATATTCAGCTACCCAAAAAAACTTAATACATTAGCAGTAACAGTGTGGAAGTACCACAACAGTGCTACCCCAGAGCTCTTTTCCTGGAAGCATTTTATTATCAAATCAGTTGTGAATTCATTTTTTTAATGCTTTTGATGCAAATATTATGTGAGATTCCGCCATTCATTGGTCATGTGTGCTGCTGTAAGCCAAAATATTGCTTGTCTCAAAATTTCATCAGTAGATACTGAAGTACTGTAAAAAGGAATTACCATTATAGCCCTTCCATAGGTGGAAAACAGAAAGGTGAATTGACTTGCCCTAATCCAATAGCAAAGCAAGGAAAACACTATTTGCTCTGATGCCACTATTCCAGTCCTTTAGGTTGTACAGTCCTGTGTCTGAAATGTCAGTTATATCACTCTTAAATATAGTACATCCTAATAAAGGGGGATGATCAAACAATTCTGAAATTCATTGAAGAATGAAATAAATTTTCACACACCAATAGATAGATCTGAATTTTGCTCTAGTTTATGGAAGCTTTCTGCTTCAAACTAAAATAGCAATCCTTATATGAATAAAAATTTTTATCTGAAATAATAAGCCCTTATTAATGCAACAAGAATGTACAATTCCACACAAATGTCAACTGCAACAACAGGAATAAAAACAAAACATTGTCCACTAACAGCAGCAATAGAATTTCTTCTCCTCTTCTTCCTATTAGGACAGAATACAATTAGTGAGCTCTTACTACTTCTCAAGAATCGAAAAATCAATAAACATTCAGCTGACCATTTCTATTGTGAAAACAATTTGTATCAAATATGAATGCTGCTGCTTTTGGGTTTACCATTTGACATTTTGCCTGAAGTCCAAAACTGTACATTCCACTCGCAGGTTTGGCCTGCACTGTGGCACGACTGCAGCAAATGCAGTCTCCTGAACACAGATCTGATAACACTTGAGAATGGGAAGTGTGTGCTTAGGACCCAAAAAAAGCCAAAAGTGTTTTCTAGCAAACCCATGAACGCCTTAAGACTTGTAACACCAGGTATCTAGACTATGATGAACTAACAGCTCCTCTGCACACTTCGCATAAGTGGTTTTCAACCACTGTGTTGGGTGGGGAACAGGGAGGAAACTCAACTTTTAACTATTTTATTAAACATATTTCTAATACATTGCCCAAACCCCAGTATTTTTTAGTCTATATTACTAGCAACCCAAACATGCCTCATACCCTTAAGATGTCTCTCTGCTGTCACAGTGAATGCACTGTGCACTATTATAGGGAAATGGCCCTTCTAGAATGGAAATTAAACCTGACCTCTCCCCTTCCTGTTTCTTAAGTATTAAGTATTCCAAATAACTGATCACTAATTAGTATCTCTGGTGTTTCACCCAGAACATATGATACTTACATGCAAGCATGACAATCCTTTCCATACCCCTCTGAGGTCATCAGCACAATGTGAAGGTCTTCCATTAAAAGCCTAGGTTAACACTGAACCCTCTCAACTCAAGGAAAATCAGAAACACGGTCAAAGTCTCTCTGGCTGTATTTCAAACTCCCCCAGTATTTACCAGCCAGAGCACCAAGCTCTGATTTTCTTTTCCACTTCGCATGGTCACCATTTTTGAAGTTAATAAAAATAAATCTTAACTACATATCACATGCATGCTTAAAATCAGGAATGTTATACAATCCATATAAATCAATATTGCTTAATCCTGCAAGAACCTAAAATGAGTTAATTCAGAACATCAGACTTTACCTGATTTTACATCGTCACTCGGTAATGTAAAAATCTATGCCGGGTTCTGGTTTTGTTGTGTTGGAGTAGAAGAATTATTTTAATATGGAGAGGATTGATTTCATTCCTGTATGCATGAGCTGCTGTTGATATTCCCAACCAGAAAGATTCCTTTCTAGAATTATCATCAACAGATATTACAAGAGAGTGTTTACTTCCACCCTGCCTCTGATCCAAAAGCCTCCTTAGTGTTAATTCCCAGAGCAAGGCTACAGGTCCCCTGCTCAAAATTTCTCTTCAGATTTTCTAATCCTTTTCTCCTTAATCTCCATTATATGAAAAGAAATCCACATATGCATGCTCCGTGAGAAGCTAAGTAACTTTACCTCTCACCATAGTTACCACATCTGATTTAACCACGGGCTCTGGACATTGAATCATTGTCCTTTAAGATTCCAGATTTTATTTGTGTATGCCTCGATGCATTCAACGAGCATAAAATCCTAAAACCAGACTGATTTTAATATCCTTAGTATATGATTACATTTCAATGTATGCAACTGTAAGATAACATACCATCATACCATCCACCTCTGCTATTCCTGTACTGTGTGTGCTGTTTCCCAGGATCTCAGAAGCTAAAACGTTTAAATGTGATACTATGTCTGTCATTGAAAAGATTTTCTGTCCAATTCAATTCTTTGAATGATCCAAGGCAATTTTACATTCAGATTTTCATTAGTGTGCTCAACTATTCTATTAGACTTTTTGTTTGTTTGTTTCTCAGGGTAACCAATTATTATTTGACTTAGCAGAAGCCGTTCAAATATTTAAAGGCACTCCGAGATGGCAGGAGTTTATCTAGGAGCATACATGTTGTGTCACAGATATTCCTCTCCTTGCTCTCACTCGCCTTCTTTTTTATCCCCCTTTTCTTTTTCCCAAAACAGCAGCAAACAAATGAGATCTCCAGTGGCCCCCCCGTACCGGCAACGTGCTCACCTCATCTGTTTATGTTAATATTCAAGTTACAATGAGCACATTTCGAAATTACAAGCTCGGTAGTTAAAACAGATGCTTCTTACGTTCCTTCATAGGCACTGTATCCCTCTGCCAGTATCGTCAGGCGCAAGGCGAGAACTAAAGTATAAACATCTGCAACACCTCTCTGTTTTGTTAACATTCTTTCACACATTTTCTTGCTAACTCCAAAAAGGTTCAACGGTGTTAAAAGAACCAACAAAATAAAAGCAGTGAAATTGGAAACATCTGCGCGATAGCAACGGAAAAGGGAATGAAACATGAATAAACAAAAACATGGCGAAAGTGGCCTGGGGTTGTTACACTGTCAGATCATTTTTCCAAGCCTAACATCAAGGCTTTTGTTACAACCAAAGCGGTCATTTGCATGGAGAACCAACAGGGTTTCTTCTTCTTCAGCGTTTCCCCGCTCGCAGCACACACACACACACACACACTCCCTTCTCCCCGACACACACCGAGGCAAAACCTCCCCTCCCGCACACACACCCCACGGCTAAACGCACACCTATCCCCGACCCCGGCACCTCCACACCGCCGGCAACGCTCCGCGAACCGAGTAGTTTGCTGGTAAGACGTAATTTAGGTTTAAAAATAACAGACGAACCTTTGGAGCGCTGCCCCAGCCGGAGTTCCTCTCCCTCTGCTTTGCTGTTGCTGACAAGATCAGACTGAGATGAACAAGTCCATGCTACTCCGACAGCCTCACTCCTCCAGCTTTGCACACACGCCGGGGGCTTTCAATAATAGCAAACTTTCCCAAAGTTAAAACCGAAATGAATTAAAGGAATGTAAAGCACAATGGCAGGAAAGCAGCAACCGCTGCCTGGGCAATTACTGCAGCAGCACGCAGGGCACTGCTCGGGAGTTAAGGCTGTGTCAGCACTTTCTTTCTAAACCCCCTCAGTTTTCAGGGGGCTGTTACTCAGAAAAATAACACCCCCCAAAAAAAACGGTCATGACTAAAAATTAGCTCACAGGTAACCCCTACCCCCCTTTGCATCCATTCATAAAGTTGCAGGAGTCTGTGCACTTTAGCACTCAGTCCTACATGCCATTTTTTTATGCAAATACTCTTTTTAAATGAGATTTCACAAGAATTTGATCTCT
>JAOEHX010016879.1:0-18359 GCA_025448015.1 Bolborhynchus lineola | reverse complement strand
GAGAAAAAAGATACAAGACATGACTTTGTGCCTGGGGGATTTTTTAGCCCAGGTACATATTCCTTTTCATTTGGCTCCTGTATCTCACTTGTAATTGCTATTAAATAAGGCAATGGCTTCTTTCCCCACTAAGCAAGAACAAATGGGAAAATATTTTCACAAGAGTGACTTACTGATTACCAATCTGAAATGTAGCATCCAAGTCTATTTTTTTAGATTTATTATTTTCTGCCAAAATTGATTTGGACAAAAAGCACAGTAATCACCTAATATGTGGTTATCAATTTTCCATCTCATTACACAACCCTTGTATCTCATTACCCATTTATATGAATACCTGTTAAATGAACAGACCTGTACAATGCAAACAATTTTTCGATCCATCAAGACAAAACAAATAGAGGACTGCAATAAAGTCTTTACAACAGTATACCACACCATCAGATACAATCAAAAAAGGTTTTATCAGTGTAATACATCAGCTAAATGAATATAAAACTTTTTATCAGTATAGAAATTACTTTTTGGAATGTCATGTGATTGTACTATAACCCTAGTCTTTCAAAATCCCTAAGAGCTCCGAGGAAGCATTCTGCATCATCCAAATAAGATCTTTGTGTATTTGTCACTATAGTGCTCATAAAAGTGGCACTAGCAACAGTGGCTGCAACTAACTTGAAAGTAAATGTGCAATCATCCATCCTACCGACTTCTGTCATTGAAACATAGAATTGTTCAGGTTGGAAAAACCCTTAAAGATCATAGATTACAACTGTTACCCTTAGACCGCCAAATCCATCACTGAACCATGTTGCTAGTTCTACATTGATGCATCATGGATCAAACTGTAAATGCAAAATGAAACAGACCTAATACTCATACACACCTAATATGTAATAACAACTACTAAAATAGCGGAAAAAAAAAAAGTGCATGGAAACTTTTATTTTCCAATTTGTTATTTTTGTATTGCTTTTATGTATTCTAATGTACACAGTGAAAAAGGTACAAGTATACTATTCCTAGAGTGACTGTTGTCTTTCAAAACATCTGTTTTTTGAAGAGCATAAGATGTTTCTGTATTGGAAAAGCAAAAAAAAAACCCAAACCCAAACCCATTGTAACCACAGTGTTTCACTTTCAAATGATTTTATTAAAAAGTATTTTGGGACAACAAAAGAATAATTTCACAATCAGGATGATCAACTCAAATTCAGGTTTCTGTTACAGTTCAACATATTGGGAACCTGTTTTCAAAAACCTGTAAATCAGAGTAACAGGGTATATAAATTGATAGCATGGTCAGCATATCCAAGAACATACTTGTGTAACTATGCCTGTTCTGTTATTGCTTCATTATTCTTACAATTATAAATCAGTATTTTACAGAGCATTACAATAAAAACATATTTTGCATATAATAAGAGGAGATATTAGAACAACCTCAAAATACTCCAACCCTCCTCCCACCCCCAAAATTCCACCAGTGAGATAATATTCAAATGACATAAAAAGCTCCTTCCGCAAAAATAAGGCCTTAACATTTTTAGACTGCAGGAAAGGGACTGTAATCTGTTGGTGTAAACACTTAATTTTGGTTTTTTTTTTTCCTCAATTTCTAGATTTTCAAGTTGTCAAACTCAGGCTCACGACTCTGAAAAGAACTGTAAATATTATAGTCTCCCCTAGAATAAGGACAGCTTTTATTCTGCAAGGAAACATAATATTTCTTGAAGCTGATGTTACTCAGTTCATTAAGAATTGCAAGTACAAACTAATGATTAGAAATTGACAATTAGAAAGTGAGCTTTTCACAGCTGATCTTGATGAATTTTAAAGTTTTACGTCATGATAACGTACTTAGTTTAACATTAATATAGTATGCATAGACATCCTTTTTAACTATATATATAAATATGTGTGTACTCATAGAACACAGCACATCAAAACACTTTAAAAAGTCATGCTGTGCCCATAGGAGTTCTGTGCTTTCTTGGAAAAGTCCCCAGCTACGCTCCTTCTCCCAAGCTGCATCAACAGAATTGGAAAAGGGAAGTTAGCTACACTGTAAATCCTACCCCACCAATTTCAGATGGTCAGTTTCTGCACTTCACCTAATCTCCTTTGTTTTCCCTTATGCAGTTTTTCACTGTAGTTGTAGCATAGCAGATGAAAAAAACAGGAACTCTTAACATGTCCCAGTGGTCAAACAAACCAAGTAAGAAGAGTCAACAGAGAGCTGAAAAATGCAGATTCATGTTTTGGCTGAAATGAATCCTTAACTGAATATACAGTATAGCATAATTCAACTTGGGAAGCCTAAAACCAATGATCTCTTAACAGACAATTATTCATAAACCCCACTTTCCTCTCATCTTAGATTCATTGGCCACTTCAAGTTCTCTGATCGTTGGCTCTCTGTCAAGCAAAATGATTATTCATCTATTTGTTACTCCAACATGAAAAAAACACTTTTTTTTGAACTTTGTCCTTAGTTTCATGTTGATACAGAAAAGGAATAATTTCAAAATGCATTTCTCTTGAGCTGAGCTATATTTATGTGTTTAAGCTCTCCAAACTCTTGAATTCAGAGTTTTCTTTAGTTATCACTATTTTTGGCACACAGTTGTAGTACTGTGCATTAAAATGTTGGAGAAAACAGACGTAGGACACAGTTCATATAACCTTTATTTGAAGATGAAAAACATAACTATTGTAACAGGAGAAAAACTATATGCAACTTAGAAAAATAAGGAGAGTATCTTGTTTTAAAGCAAAATCCAAAAAGGCAATACCATGCAACAATTAGAAATATGTATTATAAACGCTAGAAACCTGCTCAAGTGAATTTTCCCTTGGCAATATCTAAATACTAATGTCCTTTCATAGTAAGTAGTGGTCTGAAAAATTGATGTTAAAAAGACAAAGACAATACGAGATCTGCGAGAAGTTTTTTCTTACTCTGTCTCTTTCTCTGTTTCCTTACAAATTTATTACTGACACTGAACACTTTTTTTTTCTTCCCCAGAATGACATAAGGTACAGTAAAGCACAGAAGCCTTGTTATGGTGTTGAATGAATTTTTCTTGCCTTGACATTAATCTGAAGAAACAAGGAATTGTGATGAAAACACTGAGATGCTCCTGTCTACATAATAAAAGTTACTAGGCACTGAGCCATGCATGTATGTGCACACAAACACACCTCAAAATAAGTGTAGTCCACAAGTAATGTATTTTTATCTCATTTGTGATGTGACAGTGTTTTCTACAAGGATAAAGACCAAAGCAAATTGAATTCAGTGTGAGAGTTTTCAATGTATTCAATGGTTCTTTGGTCAAACTCTCTTGAGAGCATTCAGGAATTTCTCCTTTATGGTAATACTGGTAATATAAAAGTATTTTTTATTACCAATATGGTAATATTGGAAATATAAAAATATTACTGCTTCTCTCTGAATCTAGAACAAAAAAGCAAGTGAAATATTAGACATTTGGCCTAACACTTATTTTCAAATAGCATTCATCCTTGTGCAGTATATCCAGAGCCTAATATGTTACAAATCAAAGTTCAGTCTCTCAGCACCAATTTAGAAAGTATAAAATATTAAAATACAGAATGACCATTACTTAGGAAGACATTTCCCTAATTAAGAAGACATTTTCTGAAACTACAGTGATTTTATTATGCTCTCTGTGCAAATGACTGCTCTATCATTTGTGTGTTACAGTTGCATAGATGATACATTAAGAAAGGTAATAATAAATAAAGGACAGTCCCTGAACCACAGAAATCTTGCAGTTTATCAGACAAAAATGTACAGTGAGATGCATATTGCTGAATAATGAAACAGTCATATTTAATACTAGCTTGGTTTCATTTGGATCATTTATGAAAAATAATAAATTCAGTTGTCTAAAATGAGTAGGAAGGAAATTAAGAGGCAAAATATATATTTTGTCATGAGTGGTTTTATTTATGCTACTATCTCATTGATTTATGTTATTATCTCATTTCAATTCATTACTTATATGTAAATGGAAGGTAAGAATCCATTTTCATAATGTCGTTTGAAATATTTATCATGTTTTCCCTCAAAAACTTGTGCAGCAGTGCTAACCCTTGTGTATTTCTATAGGTCTTCTCCTAATAACTTTGAATCTGTGATTTTATTTAGCCAAATCTTCCAAGGCAGATTTCAAAAGGATGCGATGGCTTCAGAGATTATCATATTTCCACCAGTTCTATAGATAAATAAGGCTAGAATGTCTGCTTAAGTGCTACAGCATGAGTTCATTTGCTTAGAAAATACTGTGGTATCTGCTTTGCAGAGAAATGATCCAACTTTGGAGCTGGCTAAAATTCAGTTGAAACTCATCCCTTCTTGACCACTAAAGTCAGTTCATCATAAATCATAGTGTGGAATTTATCATCCACTTGTAAATTTCTACAGTGTAGACATGCATATCCAACTAGTCATACTTTTTACAGTTTGTGGGGAGTAAAACACACAGCAAGTGCACATCACCTGATTTGTTTTAGACACCTATTTCAGGATGAGATAAATTATGCCCCAGAACTGCAAGCTTCTCTCCAGTGACTGAGAAGTCTAAGGCAACTTACTCAAATATAGATAGTCACTTAAATCTCAGTCAAAATGCAGGGGAAATCATGGAATTTATTCCTCAGATGCTTAATAGAATTTTAACACTGACAAAGCTGGAGACCAGTAACCAATGGTGTCCCCCAGTGATCAGGGTTGGGACTGGTCTTGTTCAACAACTTTGTTGGTGACATGGACAGTGGGATTGAGTGCGTCTTCAGTGAGTTTGCTGTTGACACCAAGCTCTGTGGTTCGGTTGATACACTGGAGAGAAGGAATGCCATCCAGAGGGACCTTGACATCCTTGTAAGGTGGGATGATGCCAACCTGGTGAAGTTTAACCACGACAAGTGCAAGGTCCTAACCCTGGGTGGGAGCAATCCCAGACACAGCTCCAGGTTGGGCAGAGAAGAGAGTCAGAGGAGCCCTGCAGAGAAGGACTTGGGGGTGTTGGTCGATGAGAAACTGAACCTGAGCTGGCAATGTGTGCTCGCAGCCCAGAAAGCCAACTGTATCCTGGGCTGCATCAAAAGGAGCGTGATCAGCAGGTCAAAGGAGGTAATCCTGCCCCTCTGCTCTTGTGAGACCTCAGTTGGAGTATTGTGTGCAAATGCTTGACTGCATTTTTTCACTGGTATTTTTCTTTATGTGTGTGGAATTCCATGCCTGACAATTAATTATATGGTCTAGTTTCCAGTTGTAGGAGTCTGAATACTTGTGATGAGGAGCTAGGCAAAGAATTATAGCATTTTAAAGCCAGAATAAGAGACTTTGGATCAGACTCCTGAAAAAATTGATTGTGTTAAATGTCCACGATCTTAGTTCAGTTTCCCCTGCACATCGAAGTAAAATTTTTATATTCTTAATTTATATATAGATACTCCCACCAAGATAATGCTATTGGTTTTATCAACAAGGTAAAAAGAGACAAAACTTAAAAAAGTCTATGATCACATTATCTGGTGAGCATATTTTGGTTGGCTCAGGAAATAACAGCAGTGGCAAATGTCACTAGATGGTGGGTTTTGTTACTTTATTTTTTCACATCATATATGTGAAAGGATCCTCATTTCAAAATCTAATGGAAAATTTTAAGGACTTAAAATATTATCTTTTTTAACTTAACTTTTAACAGTTTTTTAAAATATTTTTAAATACCAGGTAAATTTGAAGACAAAAATCATTGAAATTTACCAAGAGTATTGGACCTACTCACCCGCCATTTCACTTACATTTGAGTGTTTTTTCTAGTTCTAAGTGCAAAATTTTGGTGAATGCTTTCAGTGCAACAAAGAGATACAAGCTTTATGTGACAGAAGTGGATTGGATACAAATAATTATTAACCCATGGCACATGTTTTCCAGATGCTTTGCTTTCCACATTAATTTAGAACAAAAAGATTCTATTCTTAAGGTTTTTGTGGGGAGGAGAGGAGAAGAAAAAGAAACAGTACAAAAATTTTAAGATTAAAATAAGTTTTTTAAACAATGCTTAGGTATTGTATTTACTGTAATAGGCAGGAAACAGCCTGTTCACAGCAGGGAATTGACTCTCTTTTACATATAAACACAGCTTCTTCCACTACTTTGCTGTACTTCCATAACAACTGAAATGATGAAAACAGTTTCTATTAGGCAGAAACCCCATGAAATTTATAGTTACAGATTCTGGCAACTAGACTGGCGGAGTGTTAATGATTAGTTACTTTTTATTGTGTATTACTCTGATGAAAAATATTTTCTCCAGGATTAGTGGCTAGGGTAAGCATCTGTCTTTCTTTCTTTTTGAAGTGTTACAGAAATTATAAAACCACACTCCAGAAGAACTGTAAATTTAGTAGCTTTTCTGCTGTTGTAATTACATGTTGCATTTCTGCAGCAAATGCTTGTAGGTAATTGCTGCATTTGTACCTTTATAGGTGGGCTGAAAATGAAATATAGATTATTATTGCTGAAGAAAGTATAACATAAGATATGAGCAATAAATTACTGTGCTTGCCTCAAGCACGTTAAAGGCAATGCTTTTTCCAATAATTTTTTTTCATTCAGCAGTTTTCCTGCGGACAAAAGGCAATTTTACACAGTCAAAAGAATAGTCAGTGATCTGTTAGACAAAGACTGTGGTTATGTGCTATCACGACCCTTATATGCTTTCGAATGGAAGTGTTCCTCTCATGTACAAAAAATAAAAAGGTTTTCTTATTTATTTTTGCGCAATGTATACTTTAGTTTTTGAATGTTTAGTTCAGTGCCAGATTCCTGTTTGGGGAATGAGGAATGGCTTGCCATTTCTGCTGCAATTACTTGCTTCCTCAGCAAGTTCTCAAATATCCACCAGCAGAATCATATTACTAGAGGTCACTGAAGAGGCTGCTTCTGACAGAATGTATTATAACAGAGAGTCATGATTGTTGCAGCTGTAATTTTTATTAATGTTACTCACAACCTATATATGCCAAGAGTAATTCAGGGCCAAACCCTTTTCTCACTCTTCTCCCCACTACTTCCTTCATTTTCCTGCCAGTTTGCTTATCTCCAGGGTTTCTTTGAAATACTGACCTGCTAAATTAAAGCAGCAAACGCAAGTAGATTTATTTAAACTTTGAAAGCCTTGTTGGCAGAGTCTTTTCACTTTCTTGTGAAATAACTTCTGTATGGGAAGAGCATCTTAATGTGATATTACTCTGTTCATTCCTTTTTACCAAAAGAACATCTTTCTTTCCCATAAACTCCAAAGCCATATTTCATTAATTGTTCATGTGATTACAGCATAATGAACCTTATCTGAAGTGTTTGGTGTGCTTTTCTGCCTGGTGCTCAAAACATATTATTGTAAATGCTGAGAAAACAATGTTTTCTATGTCAGTATTTTCTTTCAAGTCATGTGAAAAAGTCTTGCTTTGCTAAATATATTTATATTGGTCAGGAATGGCAAAAGGAAAAGTCTTACCTTAAAGTATTCCTCAGACATTTTGCTCATTGGCAGCTAGTTCTGGCACTCTACTTCCAGTTCATCACTGTGTGAGTGTCCTGGTTGTCACTGAGCACATCTACAAGGGTACAGTGTCAGCACTTCCCTTCCAGGGTAGCTCTGTCCTGGGAAACTAAGGCAGAAGCCAGCATGGTAGAGCAGAGCAGGGCTATGAAAAGCACTGATACAGAGCATTTGTTTACATGGTTAAGAAAGGGCAAACACAAGGCACTGTACAGACTGTGAATTTACTGCAGAAAATTTGGAATCGGCTGGGAAGACATGTAGATGCACTAATGAGGACCTGTGGCCCAAATAATAGACTAATACCTTGCTAAAGACGTCAGCAGCTACTATGATAATGTGCTAGTGAGCTGGCTTGTTCGTGGAAGACCAATGCAAGGGTAAGAATGAACACATATATCTCTGCCCCTACCTATACGGAAATATTCAAAGACATCAGTGGACTTTACATAAGTGGTAGATTAAAGCTAAACCCCTCAGGTAGACAGCATAGTGCTTAGCATTAGTGAGTATTCAATACAGCTCATCAATGGTGAACAGCCACATCTTAATTCAAAACTTAATTAAAAGCATAAAGAGTTAATGCAAGCACTAAATAAAACATGCTGTCAATTAGATCTCAAAATAACTTTTATTGTTAACCTTTAACATTAATGTGACAATCTATAAATTTCAGTATTTTATTTTATTACATGTTCAAACTTAAACAGGGGAAGTTTAAGTTAGATATAAGGAAGAAGTTCTTTCCTGTGGGGGTGGTGAGGCACTGGAATAGGTTGCCCAAGGAAGTTGTGAATGCTTCATCCCTGGCAGTGTTCAAGGCCAGGCTGAATGGAGTCTTGGGTGACGTATTAGTGTGAAGTTGTCCCTACCCATGGCAGGGGGCTGGAACTAGATGACCTAAAGGTCCTTTCCAACCCTAACTGTTCTATGATTTTCATGATAGTAAATTTACATTTGCACCACAAGTGCATTTCTGCACAAGAAAACACCAAACATCTCTGGGGTAAAAGCTAACTGTTGGATACAGTTCCAATGGCTAGTTGCTAACTTAAATTTTCCACTACGAATGACGACTTTCATTTTAAAATCTAGGGATTTTTTTTCTAAACCCTTTCCTGATAGTGTCTTGGTTTTGGACACATGTGATTCCACCCTTCATGATGTCACAATTTCAATATTCATCAGATAAATTAAGATACTGACAATGGGACTTAGAAACTACAAATTGTAACATACTGTAACTCTTAACCGGAAGGGGCTGCAGTAAGTAAAACCTGATCTTTTGACTGCATGATAACATTACATTTCCTATGGAACAAAAATATTGAGGGTATAAAAAACAAGGATAAACCCAGTATTTTTGTCATTATTATTTAACTGCTCTAGTCACTGAACCTGTCTGGTTCCATTTCTGTAAATACTACACTATATGACCTACCTTGAACAATACATTTTACAAGCTGGAGTCCTCCATTAAACTAGTGAAATGACTCTGCCAATATGACTTGTACAAAAAGCCAATAAGTAAAAAAATAGCTCTTCTATGGGATGCCTTAGCATTTCTTGCCATGATTAATATAAGCAGTTGTCTCAGTTTGACTCTTCAAGGAACTGATAACTAAACAGAAATAATGACGATAATTGATGGTATAGATAAATTTGTATAAAATACAAATTGCCTAGAGTTTATATACAAAATATGTTTAATATGTGCCAGATTCACTGTGTTACTTAAAGACATGGGAAGGTGATGGTGGGTACACAGATACTACCGTAACTTACTGAAAGTGCCAAATTCAGAGTATGCTGGCAGTGCATGATACAGCAATGATGAATTTTCTTTGCCGAATATGGTAAAAAATGGTAGCCTGGTCTTTTCAGGTTTCTATTCCAGTAGCTATGCCTTTACATATGAGAAGCAGATCAGACTAATGAGAAAAAGAGTCTGCATCCAGAATTAGCTTAACTATTAAAATACTTGCTAATTATATATATCAAATGAATATGAATGCCACAAACTCTATTGCAATTGTCTTTCATATTACTGCACATATTGAAGTCTCCCACTAGCTTTTCACTGCTTCAAAACTTTTTGAAAGGAGATCTTTCATTAATATTCAGACAATGCTGTATTTGTAGGATGCTGTTGGCTAGCATCTAGCTTCATTTAGACCTGTTATTAGAGGGATTACGTCTTTTTTAAAAATTGAGGTTCATGGGAGAGAAAAGGAGTCCAATAATTAAAAATCTCCAACAGAACATCATGCCTATTCTCTGCTAAAAATGGTCTTCCTATTATTAAATACAAACTATTTTGTCCTTCTAATCTAGAATTAATTTGAGCAATGTTTCTATTATTTATAATTTTCTGTGTCATCAGCTGCTCAGCAGATTAACAATACTTCCTTTCTTTCTGAAAGTAATTACAATGGGAGAGCTTTTTTATTCATCAGACTTTTTAATGAGGTTATTAATACTTACATATCATAACATCTGTTGAATCGTAATTTAATTTTTAATTACTACATGCATTTGTGTGTTTTGTATATCTGTGTATGTACATGCTGATTATTGTAATTGTTTATATCACAAAGGCTAACAATAATTCATTTTAGACAAGGAAACAGTTATTGTGGCATTATTTTCACTAGAATTTTTTATATTATAGACATTCTGATCTTTTGGCTATTGACCAAACAATTCTTTGATTGCTGTTCCTTAAATTTAACATTTTATAAACTAATTCAAACCCCACTGAAGTCAGTGAAGAAAGCTGCACTGATTTCAATGGCTGTTTTATCAGGTCATTAACATGTTTTATTACTCCATCTCTGTATTCCTTAATAAAGTGCCTTTTAATACTACCAGAAATGGAGGTCAAAAAGGAGCAGTGGACAATAAGAAGGATACATAGCTACATCAAGTGAATTATTCTCAGAAGATGCAGAATTTGTGTTGGGTCAAAAGAAATGAAATGTGACCTTTTCTTTCCCAAACCTAAAAGTCCATTCAGCAAAGCTGTGGTGAAGATAAATAAGCCATCAGGAAACCTGGAAAATACTTTGGCCTTGATCCAGCAATGCACTCAGGCAATTGCTTATCTTTAACTATGTGAATACACCCATTTGAGCCAATGGAAAACTCCAATCCAAATGTCTGGCTGTTTTCTGCCTAGGTGGATGTGGTGGTTTAAACCCAGCCAGTAACTTAAAACCATGCAGCCCCCTCCCTTCTCTGCCCCCCCTTGCTCCCAGAGGGATGGGGAGGAGAATTGAAAACATGTTAATACCATGGGTTGAGATAAGAACAGTCCAGTAACTAAGGTATAATACAAAACTACTACTGCTACCACCAATAATAATAACAATAAGGGAAACAACAAGGGGAGAGAATATAAAACTAAAAGGAAAAAAGAAAACACTAAACACAAGTGATGCACAATACAATTGCTCACCACCCACCAACTGATTCCCAGCCCTACCTGAGCATCAATCTGGACCTTCTGGATAACTCCCCCCAGTTTATATACTGGGCATGACATGCTGTGATATGGAATACCCCTTTGGCTAGTTTGAATCAGATGTCTTGTCTCTGCCTCCGCCCAGCTTCCCATGTCCCTCTTCACTGTCAGAGAACGAGTCTGAAAAAGTCCTTGATTGGAGTAGGCATTACTTAGCAGCAGCTAAAAACATCCATGTGTTATCAGCACTGTTCTCAGGCTAAAGTCAAAAACACAGCACTGCACCAGCTACTAGGAAGGAAAAAAATAACTGTTACAGCTGAACCCAGGACAGGGGATGAAAGAGGTAGGAATTTAGTAGTGGGTTCATGATTACAGTCATGATTAGACTCACCCTCTTATCATGGATACAGCCTACTTTATATCAATTCTAAATTTCTACTGCCTAAACTTGAAGGCTTGATCTGACACTCTTCTTACAGCTGTGTGTGAGCCACTGGAAGACTGATAGATTATCTTCTGAGATAGAAAAGGTGGCTTAGAATAGAATTTATTTTCACTAACTTTAGCCATACAGAAGTTAGCCTATGTAAGACACCAGAAAGAAGCTCTTCTAGGGCAATCCGTATCACCTGTGATTGTTTTACTTTTGAATGGGAAGAGTTATCCTTTCAGATTTCCTAATTCTTTACGGAAGTTACAAAGGGGGATTAGAGAACTAGTTTACTATGGCATCATAAGTTTTAGATATTTAAAATTAGCAGAGATTGTAAAGGCTGAACATAAGTCTATACTTTTAATAGGTGTTCTACTGGCCCAGCTGAACCTACAGTGAGCTAAAAATACATTAAACAATGAATTAGCTGCTATGAGTATTTAATATATCCCATTTAAACATATTTATACATATTTGACCATACGACCCCTAATGATTGCTCAATTAAGTGCGTTTATTTGCTTTACATATATAGAATTCCTCAGTCTTCTCCCCACTGAAACCAAATATCAGTGAATGCACAAATACCCAATAAACCTATGTGCATCATCACATTTAGGTCATGCATAAATTGATAACATTTTAAAAATGCGGAGCTAGATGATAAATCAATTCTTTAATGACAGGGGAAAACAAATTGAAGTTGGTGATTATAGGTCTGTGATAACTCAAATGGCCACAAATTAACCACAGCCTGAAGACAAGACAAAGCCTCCTATTGAAATTAATACCATGAAGAAGCAAAAAAATTAAGCAAGATAAATTTGAAGAAAAGTTCACCAATTGTAGATGAATTATAGGTAATATACAAGATAAATTCCCTAAACAATGGAATCACACAATGATAATGTCTCTGTGTTGTGGTTTGACCCCAGCTGGCAACTAAGCATTCTCACTCTCCTTCAGCTGGATGAGAGAGAGGATCATGGAAGTGAGAAAACTTATGGGTTGAGATAAAGACAGTTGAATATGTGAAACAAAAGTTGTGCATAGAAGAAAAGAAAAATGGAATTTATTCACCACTTCCCATGGTCAGGCAGGTGTTCAGCCATCTCTATGACGGCAGGGCTCCATCATACTTAACTGTTACTTGGGAAGACATCACTCCAGATGTCCCCTCTTCTTTCTTCCCCCAGCTTATATGCTGAGCACAACATCATGTGGTGTAGGATATCCCTTGGGTCAGATGGGGTCAGCTGTCCTGGCTGTGTCCCCTCCCAGCTTCTTGTGCACCCCCATCCTGTTTGCTGGGGGGGTGGGGTGAGGAGCAGAAAAGCTGTTGACTCTGTAAGCACTGCTCAGCAGTAATTAAAACACCCCAGCATTATCAACAGATTTTTCAGCACAAATCCAAAACGTAGACCCATGCTAAGCATGGTGAGGAAAATTAACTATCCCAGCCAAAGCCAGCTCCCTTTATTCAAAACACAGAGCTTAGACTACACTCCAGATATCAAAATCAAATTGTATATATTTGTAGTCATTTAATTAAAAATTTATAAATTATTAAATTTTCCCTTTATAAACTGTTTCCTTGTTTTTAAGATGGGTTATGCAGCCATTTTTAAGATTATAAGCTCTTACTCTTTTTTTGTCATTGATAAAATTATCAACTACTATTCAGCTTTACTGTTTGCGTCCCTTCCCAACCTCCTGCCCTCCCCACTGGGAGAAGCAGCAGAAGCACTGATAATGCGCAAGCACTTTCAGTTATAGATTGTTCACAACACTGTTTCAGTCACAGATGCAAAACACAGCACTGTAGGGACTGCTGTGAAGAAAAATTAACTCCTTCCCAACCAGACCCACTGCAGTGTGCACCATTAAAATGAAGTTGCTTTTGGCAGCTGGGTTTCCCATTTTTGTTCTGTTTTCTTTGTAGGTCTATAAAAAAATTTGATTGTAATTGCAAGATAAAGCTCACTAGGAACCCTTCTCAAATTGTCATGTATATGTTAGCTGTTTGAAAAGACAAATAAGATTTAGAATGATAAACAAATGAGGCATAAAGTGAAGGTCTCTGTACAGGAAATATAAAAAAATAGGTGAGATTCATATTTTAATTAAAGCAATTGTGATGATAAAAGAAATACTTTTATTATAGCACTGTCTTGTAAGTAGCATTATAAAAATTTGCTGTAAGTAATATCAGCTCAAGTTAGACTGTCTTTTAGGCAATTTAATCTAAAGTAAAATGTTACCTTAAATGGAATGGAAAGGTAAGTCACACATAACTGCAACTAGTGCTTGGATCAAATAACTACCAAAAAACCTTTTAAACAGTGTTAAGTGATTTCTGTGTTTTTTAAATTATAATCTTATGTAAAATGGAAAGCAATTAGCAAACAGAGTAAAAGTCACAACTAACTTAATAAGCAGAAAGCAGTGAGGTGTCAACCCTCAACACTTGGTTGTTGAGGCTGTATAATGCTAATTAAAGCTTCCTGATCCACAGTTACTTATGTATTTATAAGATCTAGGAACTTCAAAACTCCCTTAGCATTTACTAGGAATAACAGTTTGTCTAACCTGCAACTTCTCTAAACGATTTCTGCCTTTGCCAACTGCATGATAAATATAAACTTGTCAGTTATAATTCTGCAATTGTCTTGACAGAACTCTGTTTAATGAATGTCCAGTTAGCTGATATCTTTTTATGAAAGAATCGGTGGGTTCATCATTATTTTAGTATGCAGACAAAATATGAATTAATAGGAATAATATGATATTGGAGTCTTTTACCTTTTTAGCTGCGGAAGAAAGGTGACCCTGCAAATCTTGCTTATGCATAGTCTCATTTATTTTTACTGAACTGCCCTGTTAGAGAGCTTCTCCATATATTTTTTTGGCACAGGAATAAAAAGTTCAGTGAATGGGAGCTATGTAATTTTTCAGTTAATTTACAAGAAGGTGTCTTTTTTACCTCCAAGAAAATGCAGATCTATTTATCTTCATATTGAGAGAAAAATATACAGTCTGTCTACCAGTTAACCTAACAAGCTACACCCCACACTTTGACAGTACTGTCACACACCAAGTCTTTTTGGCTTCTTTTCTAACATTGTTCACTGACTTCACTCAGGATCCCTGGCTTTGCTCATCTGCAACTGCAGATTCCCATGCTGCTCAACTGCTCCCACATTTTGTTCTTCAGCACACAACAGACCACTTGTGCACGGCATGCTGAGGCAGACAAGAAGTGAGGAGCCTTGTTGAGTCTGTCTGCATGGTCCTTTGCAGATAGCTGATTGTGAGCCTTATTTTTCACTCACTTGAATTTGAGTGAATGATATTACAGCTGCTGAGTCTGAATTAATATTTTAAAATGCAAAGTGTATTACGACATTATTACATTACAGTTATCTCACATCCATCTAAAAACACTGCAGATGACTTTAAGGCTTTGAGGTTCAGGATCTTACATTGTCACTAGGAGACCCAGTTGACTGCAGACATTATTTCCCCAAATGTAAGCTCTTCCTTAGCTGTGTGTGTAAACATCTCTTTGGAAAACCTTGTATCCCACTCTCAAAGAGAAAATTTCCCATTACAGCTTACTTTGAAAGAAAGATTGGCTTATTGCAAACTTTCTGAAGACAAGTCAGTTTATAAACTTTTTTTTTTGTGTGTGTGTTATTAAAATATTGGGGTTTAATTTTCAGTTTCATTCAGCAGACAGAAAAAGACATATTAAAGAAAAATGACAAGAAATATTTTCAGGTGAGAATAGCTTTTTTTCTATGTTAGCACTTTTTAATTAGTTTAAAAATTAAACAGCTTGAGAAAATTGTATGACTGCTATTTAGATTGACACATTTACAAAGGATTTCAGTGCTCATCCATCTGGTGGTTTTGCCCATGACTGTGTACAAAGATCTCCTGTCTTTTCTGTCTTATATTCTACAGTGTTTATGAACACGTAACTTGTAATGTAACTTGTAATGAAAATGTAATGTAAAATCAAGTAAGTGGATCATAAACTCAGTGAAGCAATAGTGAGGCATAGCTGATTTTTATTCCCTCCTCCTTCCCCCAAATGGGAGGTAATTAAAGGACCTTTCTTTACATTTCTCATTTTTCCTTATGCTGCAAAGTTGAACAAGTATTATCCCCATATTGGCTTGATTCCAATTTGTTTTATTTTGCAAATTTATCCCAAAAAGCTAGATATGGAATGACTTTCTGAACTGCCTTAGATTAGCTGCCTTTCTTCATCAAGACCAGTAGCATCTTTAATTCCCAGAAACAAGAATGTTTGTAGGAGAGAAGGAATATTTCCTCTCATATTTCCTCTCTAAGATATTTTTTGAAAGATTTAAGACAGATTTTGAAGAAAAGAATGCAATAACTAGCAGAGGGTACGATAAACCTTTTCAGTCCATTCTCCTGATAATTTTCTGATTTAGGGTTTAGGGTTGCAATTTATGGAAGAGTTTCTGCCATCATGTTCTCAAATGTTGGGAGTTCTGCATGAGAGAAAACTAAAATTCATCGCACCAATCATAACCACTGAAAGATAAAGTAGGTGTTTTCAAACACCATTTTTCAGGATTACTCCCCAGATGGGATAGGGGACTTCAGAGCTGTCTCCGTCCCATCAGTCTTAAGGTGTGAAGAATTCTGACATGAATTGTAGGGGGTACATCACACCACTACCTTGGAGTAGATGTAGGTGTATGCCTTACACAGCTAAAAGTTGAAAAGCTGATGCTTATACAAGCTGTTTTTAATATTTCAGAACATCTAAATTTATAGTGTGTTAAGACCCAGCAAATTTAGTAATCTACTCTGTAAGCGTACCTGTATGTTTCGTCACTGCAGAAGGGAACTGATTTTGGCCTTCTATTGTCAGCCAGCCCAGTAGATGGCAAAAGATCAATAACAGTGTTAACTGAAGTTCTTTGTGTATGCTCAGAAACAACGAGCTCTGGTGCCTCAGCATATGATAGTTCCTTGTCAGTATCTTTAGTATATTGAATGGAGTAAGTTTCAGGGATTTCACTTGAAGACAGAAAGATATGATCCTGCCACTGAAAGTCCTCAGAAAGGACTAAGAAAAGATAAAGATATACCATCTTCTGAACACTAGCCTGAATTTTGTCTTTTAATTCCATGACCTAGGTAATCTGAATGGTTTTGTAATATTTTATCTGAGGTTTTTATATCATCTAATAAGCATTGTTTGAGTCTCAAAGACTATGAAGGTGAAAGCTGTGACAAACTTATTCCTGTTTTCTCAATGGGAGAGTTAAGAAAGATTAATTTTTGATATTAACATAAAAAGAGTAGTTGAACATTGGTCTTCTAATTCCTTCTTCTGTATTTACTCCATTAAAAAGTTATTGCTCAAACTGGGGAGGAATTAATTAATCCTGAGAATTAATTGTTGACTGGCTCTTTGAAGAATAAAGAATGGACTCCTTCCATAGTTAATGCTGTAGCTAAATTTCCTTTTAAAGGTTATTATGGGTTTCTGTGTCCCCATCTAATTAGGTATCATAAATGCCAGATGTTCTGTGTGTACAAAGTGGCACTAACTTGGGGATAGAAGTAACATTATTTCAGTGGCTTTGTGCATTCCTATACTGGCAGCAATGATGGGGATTTGGTAAGTGCTTTAAATTAGAACAGTTTGGCACTGGAATACTGCAGTATAAAAGTTACCATTAAGGGAATTTTCACTAAAGTTGTTGATGTAATTTCATACTTTCAAAGTCATGTGCTTCATTTCGATTATGGCTCAGATCCTAGATAGAAGGTTGTCAGAGCAGGAAAATGAGTATGTTAAGGAGGTGAGAAATGAAGACTGTCAGGCAGCAGAAACTTGACAACTGTTGTCCTGCTCTAGCTTGTTAATGACAGCCAGAAAACACTGTACACACTCAGCTGACAGAAATAAGAGGAAAGGGTGTTCACTCAATACAAAAGATACCTTGAACGTAACATGAATTGTAATAGCCATATTTTGAAGATGATTCTTTTTGCCTTGCACAAGGCATTGAAGTTCTACACATTCATAGATTACTTACATGTCTCTCAGATTATCTGATAAGTGAAACTTTGCATTGAAACAAAATCCATTCCTTACTGCATATAAAAGCAGCTATTTTATGCTAATATTTTACCTACTGATTTTCTGCTTTAAATTCACTTCCCACATAACATGTATTCTCAGGGTAACACTGTTTAAGATGAATTTGTACTTTGTGAAGAACTTCCCTGTAAACCTCTCAGAGTGCTTCTGGAAGTTATTAAAAACATGCCTACCTTTAGTTTTACCAAAACTGTCATTTTGAACTAATTATTCTGCTGTGCACATTCCTGATTAAAAATATCTTGAGAAGGGAGAAAAATGTTTGAATATAAATTGGATACTAGAATAATTTATAGCATGCAGCTATAAATTTTCTCATATCTCCTGAAAAAAAAGATGGTTTAAGCTTGATAGGGGAGTGATACTTTGGGGGGGATGTTTACAGATTTCAAGTCATTAGTTTTAACAGCTGAAATAAAAGCTCTAGATACATATAAATGAACTGAAGGATAATGGTTTGCTCTTCACTGTAGAGGATACTGTTTAGCATGGACTGTTTTCAAAGTCACCAAAGTTCAAAGGAAATTGTTGAGCATTCCATATTTGAGCTATCACATGGTAAAGGTTTTATTTATTTATTTATTTAAACAGGCTTGAGGCGTTGTCGTGGTTTAGGCCATAAATCAGCCACGCAGTTTGCTACATGGAGAATCAAAAGAATGCAACTCACACAGGTTGAGATAAGAACAGTTTAGTAACTAAGGTATA
>JAOEHX010016878.1:0-12357 GCA_025448015.1 Bolborhynchus lineola | reverse complement strand
TCCAAGGTGAAAAAGATCAGCTGTGTAATAGTAAAGTAGCAAAAAGTTTAGTTGAGATTGTGCACTCCTGGCAGGACAAACTCCTGTTAGGAGAGGAGTGGAGAAGGAGTAAGGATACAAGTGGCTGTGGTGAAGCTGTAATATAACCACAAAACCTGTAAGGACTGTAACTTTGGGAACACCTTTACTTGAATTAGCCTCTCCCTTAAGGTTACACTTTTGCTAGCTGTTGAAAACAAAGTCAGCACATTAGCAAAGCATTGCACTTGTTAATTTCTTCCTCTGTTAGATGTCAAATTGATGGCAGGAACAGTAGAAGACCCACTGCAGTTCAACTCAACTGATGAGATGCTGATGGGGTGGGGGGTACATGTCTTTCTCCACAGCTGCTGAGGAATAAAGCTCTCAAGCTGCTGCCATCCTGATGACACATAGGCTCTGACTGGGGCAGAGCCTACAGCAGCAGCTGTTCCCCACCTGGCTTGGCTATGGGTTTCTTTTCCCTGCAAAGTCTGTGACTTAGTTCTGTTTGATGCCAGTGCACTTAAGAACTCAAGACAATGAAGCTAACACAGGCTTCACTCAGGAGAAATCTTGCTGCTCTTTTAGTGTAGCTAAGAGCAGCAACAACAAAAACCCCCAAATGTCTGCTTTCTGTCAAAAATTAAAGGATTCATGAATATTCCCAGTGTGCTGCAAGGTATTTGCAGAGCTTTCAACTTCAAAAGTTCATTCTGACATCACTATCCCCCTGTGGGAGCCAAGCATTTCAGAGTTTGGTGTTCTCTGCTCAGGTGGGTGAACACACTGTTCAGAAGAGGCACATGAATCCTACCAGAGCAAAGACCCCCTTTGACAGTCCTACCTTGCTTGTATTGTGATCTCAGCCTCTGTCCTGCGAAGGAGGACTCAGGAAGAGTTTCTTGACAAAGCTTTTTGGGCCAAGAACTGGCAGGAAAGATTCACGAGAATTTTACCTGAACAATGTTATGCTTTGTGCAGCAGTTCAGCCTCTCGGCTCAGTATTGGGACACAATCCTGGATGGTTGTAGGGAAAGGCAGCACCTCATCAAGTCCACAGCTGGATGCACAAAGTAGCTGTCTATATTGCTCTCCTGCAAAGAAGAAAACCCAATCTGGTACGTAGCTCTTTCCATAGAGCAGGACTGCTGAGGGCTCAGGGTGGTTAGGCCTTGAGCTGATCAAAAGCACATTTTTTCCTATTCTTCCATTTTTAATTGCTACTTCAATTTCCATGTCCACTCAGAAGCAATGAGACTTCTGCTCCTTTTAAACCTTGAAATAGCTTCAAGTTACCTTTCACAACCCTGTGGTCATGTTGGTTTTACCACTGGTTTATTTCCTCTCATGATTTACTTCACTGTGATTGTGAGCAGGGCTCCAGACAGAGCTGTTCATGCATTGGTCTTGACACCCTTCCATGGATTTACAGTTCACATGCCAAAGTTGTACATTCCATCTCTTCATGCAAGTTCATGTAGTCCCTTGAACTGTTGCTATTCTCCAGCTTCACTTTGCAAAGCTCACTTCAGATGAGGTGGCCAGAAACAGACACAGATTTTGATGCATCCACTTCCCACCTTGCTCTGTCATTGAGTGCTGTGCGGATACAGGAGGGAAGGACAGAAGCTGGGGTGTTGTAGGGTTGTTGTAGCTCAGCTACAATGGGCTTGAAATCTGTGTGCAAACATTCTTTAGCTCCATTTCTTCTCTCACTGAACACGGCTCCGAAGTTCAAGGTCCAGCCTTGCAGCAGGGAGTAGAGCAGGGGGAGCGAGCTTGGCTGAAAAATGGATGATCAGAGCACCTAAAGCACTGTCCCAGGCAATGCTGAAAAAGCTTCGGTACCAATCTGGCTGCAGATGTCAGCTGCAGCCGTTTCTCACAGGGTTGGACAAAGCTTTTTGACTGCATTTCTCAGCCCACTTTCCATCCTTTGCTATAGAATTTCAATCCAGGTCAGTTTGAACAACTTCAGGAAAAATTTCCAAGATTCTCCTGAAATTTGGTGGGCCAGAAAACAAGTATATGCTGCTTTTCCCAACCAAGATCCCACAGAGCTGCTTGTTAGGAACAAATTCAGCAGCTAACACAGTTCTGAGCCAAAGCACTGAGGAAAGCATTCAGTCAAATCAGGAGTCCCGGGATGGATCCTACAAGCCACATGTGTTTGATTATTTATTGCAGCAGAACATGGTAATAATGAACCAACAGGAATTTGCATTTAAATAAAGCCAGTTGCAAGCTCTTGGTATTGGTTGTGGTTGGTGCAAATAATGGCCTCAGTGTTAACAGGCACCGGCTTCACACTCCTGCATCCAGAGCTGCACATGCTGCGGTGCAGGATTGAGATTTAGGTTGTAACCTTTGAACCCAACACATCAGAAGGCAGCTGATGTCTTTGGGTTCAAAGGGTACAGTCCCAGCTTCCATTTTAAATGGAAAGGGCACTGGAAATACGGCGTGCACACCAAGAACCAACATTGAGTCTGCATTGCAGGCCCTGGTCTCAAACTCCTACATCACCAAGTAACTCTTCCCGATACAAACTGGAGTATTTTCCTATGAGACAATCAGTGCCAAGACAGAAACTGCTTCTGCCCATGTGAGTGAAGCCCGTGTTCACTGCGTTCTGCTCCAGCACAGCATCGGAAGGTACTTTTCATGACAAACCCCTTTTCTCTGCCAACTGAGTCACTGAGAGAAGTGATGACCTGCCCCACAAGCAGCTCCACTCTCTGCCTTGAGGTTGGTGGGAGGACACCCCAAACCTGCCAAGCGCTGTGGAACCTCAAAGAGCTCAGGGTTCTATGGGATAAACACACCTTTTTCCCTCTCTTTCTCCACCATTCCAAATTTTAGAGGATACCGAGACCTGTATTGAACGTAAAGTTAATCGCAGCTCTGAAGCAGACACAGCTCAAACACTTGCCTGTCCTGCTGCTGCCCAAGCTGCCATCCCTGTGCATCTTGTACAGGTCAGCACACCCAGCTCCAGCGCCAGAGACACAGCACAGTGCAGATACCAGGAACTGCTACTGGAAAGGTAAGAGATTTGTAGGAAGGTGAGACAAAACATTCAGTCAACACAAGAGGTAAATGTAGAAATACTAGTACTCTGCATAGAGAAAACAGAACCTGCCTGTTGCCTGAGCCCTGTTTGTATCTTGTGGCATCCATTCTAAACACTAAGGAAAATTTTGCTCTTACTGCTGTTAACGCAACCAAAGCAGGGAGAGAGAAGGCAGCATCACCGTAGGTGTAACTGGCAAGCCCGATCCCACCAGCAGGAGTTAACTGGCTCTACAAACCACCCCTCAGGAGTTTTCTGTTGCATGTGAGTCCAAAGTCACACCCAGAGGAATGAGTATTTAACCAGCTGAATCCACACACTGGGTCTTTAAACTGTGAAAACACAAAGATACTTCTTTGGAAGGGGAAAAAAACACACATAAATAAAAAGGAAACGTGACCATTCCACACACCACATTTGGGGCTGTAAAAGCTGCTTCTCATTATTTGATTTAGAAAACAATAAACACTATAAAGAATGAATCTTAGGCAGCAAAATGTCCTCTGCACAGGAGAAATACTGCAGTGACTATGATGGTAGGTGTGGAGACATAATGCACGGACCTCGTTTCTGGTTACAAATTAAATCCTTGATTTCGCGCCTCACATCCCTTTTATAGTCTCCTAACTGCTAAGCAGTAACTTTCCACTCTCTTACCTCCTTATCATCCGGATTCAGCAAAACTACTGAGGGTTACAAATATTTACATCATTTGGTCCATTTCTGAGATGCACATACGGCTTTATCTGTTTCTGAGACACACATCTTGCAAACTGCCTGCTTCGTTTTGCTAACCGATGTTTACCCTTCATTGTTCTCTTTACTGTTCCCAAGGCTTAGGCCTGACCAGGGAATTAATACCTGGTGTTTTCTTTGCTGTTCCCAGGGCTTAAGCCAGAGCAGGGCCACAACGCTTGAATCCATTTCGTTGACTATTTCTATCCCTTCACCCACAGGTAGGTAGCTCCAGAAGAGGTACCCAACCCCGCAGGATGTACAGACGCGATGCTGAGGTGCAGTGGCAGGATTTGCCCAGATCCAACCCTCTGAAATCGGCTCCAATTAATTCATAAAAAATAGGCACCAACACATTTTCCTTTCAATGGTAAATGATTTTAGAATGAAGCATATCATGTATTCCATGCAACCAGTCTCATTTATTGAAAGGTCCTAATTTTATTGCCTTGTTTAGTAACGTTTGTTCAACAAACTTATCTTTTTGTCATGAAGCAAAGTACAGCTTTTTCTTATAAATGAATTATTTTATTTACAGAAACTTGTTACAAAACAAATAGACTATATATTTATTTTCTTCTTTTAAATATCCAAAGTAATTTTTTCTATCTCATGACATCTGTTCATGTACTATACAGCAGCCAACACAGGGTTCAGCTGATCAGATGCTCTTGATTATGTATACAAATTATCAAACTATTCACACATTTTACACAGGCGATTGCTTTTAGAACCAAGCTCAACACCGAGCAAGATGCTTTCAAGGCCTATATTCACACTGACATTATGTAGTGCTCATGTTAAAATCATCTTTCAAACATAAAATATCATGAACAACAGGTAAAAATGATTCTTTCCTGCTGAAAAGCGAAACATTTAAAAGAGTCTTTCTAAGCCAAATTCCCTCCTCCAGGATAGAATGAGTGAAAGACAGAGATTCCTTGGCAAGAGAACTCTTACAGGAAGATGACTGCCTTAGAAATGCCATTTAGAAATCACATCCATTTCCGAATGCTTTTAAGAGGTACTTACTTGGGGGTTCGTTTTGTTTTCCTGGATACCAACTATTTGAACATCTTTTAGATTATTTCATTTATGAACACCATACCTCCCTTTTCCCAAAATGAGACTGAAATAGCTGGTTAAAACCACATTTTCCAAACCCTCAGCATTACATTAAATGCAAGTTATCAATGGGATTGTTCCAAAACAAGGTATTCTAATGAAAAAAAGTTTTACAAAAGTCACCAGCATCATTCACTTTGTCATCTCATTCATTTCAGAAAACACATATGTATGTATGTGTGTACATATATACACATACACACACATACATATACACATGCGCACATATATATAGGTGGAAAAAGCAAGCTGCAAAGTTTCAACTGAACATTCAAGTCTTTTAAGGAGAAGCTGTCTATGAACAGATCAAGCTTAAAACTAGTCTTAACCAGGCACTTCCAGTTTTTCTAGTAGTTGGAAACCACGTGCGATGCACACACAACACACACACACAGACACTGAAGGGAAGAGAGAAGCAGTGTGTCACTTAGAAACTAAACGAAGTCATCTGGGAATCAGGCAACTGAGAAGCAATGCCAGCATTGACCGTGTTGGCTCTGACCCTGCGCTGGATTCCTGGGGTGGAACCCAACCACGAGGATGGATCCGCTCCCAAGACAAGGACGAGGAACACAGCTTTCACAGCACGGAGGCATCCCTTCATGTTGCAGAGGAGGCCTGGGAGCTGTTGGCTTGGCACTGAACCACTTCAAATGACAAAAAACCAGGTATTTGCTTTGCTATCTTTTTTCCTTTTTTCCCTTCTTTTTTATAAATTAATAAATAAATAAATAGTAGATGCTCTCAATTGTACCAAAACTGAGTGTAAGAAAAAAAGACCTGTGCAAAAATACATAATTAAATATACACAATCAATTAACAAAACATGTCTTTTCTAAAACAGAGATACTTCAATATTTATAACAGAACAAGAAAATTCCAAAATAAAGATACAAAGTATGGGGGGTTTTGTCTTTTTTCTTTCTTTTCTTGTATAATTCTTTGTTCATCATTGCAGCAGTTTTGTAGATTAAGAAAACTGCAGGAGTCATAATGCAAAGTTGGAAAGATTTACAAAAACTGTACCTCTTAATACTAAAATCTGTCCAGATACAACCCAGCCACTGCAAATTCCATTCTGCACGGAAAAAAAATGTTAAGCTTCCTTAATTAATTACAGTAAGAACTGTGTGATGATAAAAAAGCTTCAGGAACAATGTTCTGCTCATAACCAAGACTGAAAACATAATATCGAAGCAGGTCTATGCTCAAGGGCAGACAGGATTTAGGATGTTCTAACTCTTATTCTCAATGGCTTCCAGCCACACAGGCACTCCAGAAGCAGCGATGGGGAATTCCCATGTTAACATGGCTGCACGCTACCAAAGGAGCATGAGTTTGCCATTATGCTTTCAGATCAACAGAACATTCAAAGACCAGAGGAGAGCTGGATCAACCTTGGCCAAATTCCTGCTTCCTTTACCTCTGTGCCTATCAAGAGTCAAATTGCACTTGTGACTGGCACTATCCTGACATGGAAGCTCTGCTCCAGGAGCTTCATCAGAGCATGGATTTCACTCCAATTTCTCTTTGTGGCATTATCACTTTGGCTCCTTTCAAATTATCCCAACTGCAGTTGTAACAATCCTTTCAACAGGGCATCCTATTAAATACAAATCCTTTTGTTCCTGAAAAGTTGTCTAATATTTAAGTTTGCACAATGATTGTCTGTAAGTACACTCCTTTCTCAAAATATGATCTTTTGTATCAATTCAAAGCTAAAGTGTCTGCATAGAGGCTTCCCGTTGTTTTGCTGTAACAATGATTTCGTAGCAAGTTCAGGTTAAACTGAAAGCACTGTTGGGTAAACAGCGATGCAACTCCTACTCAGAGTGGCTTTGGATTCCCTGATGTACTTCCTACTTACCACCAGAACTGGGGAGAAGGCTGGGCTACACAAACAATTGGACAGGCTCAGATTGTCTCTTCTCAGCAATAGCTGGTGCTCCTTCAAGGCAGGAAAAAACCCTCCATCTTCTTGGTTCGGAATTTGCTTTCCTTTGCTTTGCCTCCTTAATAAAAGTTTAGGTCAGTTTTGAGACTTTACCTGATGTTCAACAAACCTAGCAAAAACATCCAAGTGGATCAAATCACGACAAATAAGCCCTTTAGTGGAATTCACTTTTGAGGTGTTTTGAAGCAAGAGAAAAATCATTCATCAGAACTGACTGGACTATATAAAACTGGGTAAAGCCCCTTTACTCAGAAAGTCTGGGTAGGCATGGGATGGCTCTGCTGCCAAATTGGTCTTTGTTCCAGAACTGGGTAGAGGTTTTGAAGCGTAACATGTCAAAGACATAGCTGTACAAACAAGGCAAAAAGAAACTGGATTTTATGGGTTTTCTTAGAAAATATTTAAACACTTAAAATACTTACTTTAAAAAGGGCTACTTTTACCAGCTGGAAGGCAAATCCAGCCTCATTTAACCAATACACTTATTAATCCTTTCAAATAACAAAGGCCTATGGTAGACAGCATAGGTCAATAAATACATTCTTTGGGCATACAGTTTTAGAGGTTATTTGCCTTTGCCCTATTGGATGGTTTTGGATTCTTTTAAAATACAAACCTAATTTATTTTCTTCTGCAATCAAGTCTTATTCTAAAGAACAGAAAATAAGGTTTGTATCAAGCTAGTACAACATTTTAATACTTGTTTTCTAAGCAATGGCTTCAAACAAGTATTTTCTGGGTTTTGTTGGGTTTGTTTTGTTGCCGTCTTTTTGAAACTCCTGATAGCTTCCTATCCCAAATTACTTGCAAAAGGCTGGGCAAAACAGAGTAGTTTTTGAATTATGCTATTTTTATATTCCATTAAAGGAACACTGCTATAAAAACACTAAAGCCGTATTACCTTATCAAGAGCTTCTTTCCCCTGTTCCTCACACATTTTTCCCCCTTGTCACAGGGTTTTCTCCATTGAGGGTGTCTGTCTGGATAGCTATCACCTACAAAAGATACCATCAGTATAAAAATAAGCCCACAGTAACGTTTATTTCCCCCCAGAAAACATTCCTTTGCCCAGCCGATCTATGTCCAGTAGTGGCAAGATGATGTACTCCTGTAAGTAAAATCTCACAGATTTGTAGCAACAGTCCAGACCATCGTTAACACTGATAAGAGCAATTATGTGGCTGAAGTTTATCCAACGTCCATTTCTAGTATATTCACTGCTACAGACATGGCTTCAGGGAAATTCCTTGTTTAAATGACAGTCCAGCAGATTTCCACACCTGAGGACCATGTGAAGTTGGGAAAACTCAAGGCATCTTGCAGTCCAGAAATCCAGATGGAGGTTTTGCTTGTAGTGAAAAGTGTCCAGTTCATTTCTCACCATGGTGCATCCAGCTAACAGGGACGTGCCTTTGGCTTTGGAGCAAGCAAAAGAAAGAGAAGGACAAGTGATGCAGCTGTTAGAGCAGGTCCCTTAAAAGACATTTTCTGGACAACAATAGCATTTTGGGAAGAATTAGCAGGAACAACAGGATACACATGACATTGGCTCCTCCAAGAATTGACAATTCTCAAGCTAAAGCTCTTTATAAAGATTTCAAACTGGATTTTCTTCCTTAATTCACCTCAAATTATGTCTCTCCTTTATACTGCATAGTTGAAAAAGAAACTGCTAGGTAAGTCCAAAAAGAAATTCAGTCTCTGAATGCTTCTTTTTTCTTACAGTGAACACAATATAATGGTGAATATCATCTATGGCTGAAACCGAGAAGTTAAGAAACCATTCTGAAGCAGCTCTTCCTGAGCTCCTGACCTTCCTCTGGGTCCTGCAGGGACCAGACATCAGGTTATCAGCACCAGGGGAAACAAGAACTTTCTTAGCTTTTCAACCACAGAGTCTAGTTCTAAAATTCCATCTTCTGTCTTCTCCTCAAGCTGTATCAAATTGGTTTTACTCCTCCAAGTGCTCCTACAAGTCAATCTGAATAGTATTGTTACAAAGTCTGAGCCACCAGTTTCTAAAATTCTCTCTCAACTTCCAAGAACTTCCCCAATACATTACTTTTCCAGTGCAATTTATCTAAAAAAAAAACCAAACCCAACCCTAAACTAAATTTTAAAATGGGATCTTATACACTCAAGAGATCTGCTTCCTTTGTAAGTAAATCTATTTCCTTTACTGACCAAAAAGGTTTCTATCCGATTTATAACATTTAATCTCGTTATTACTAAGAGGTTAGTCAATGACACCTTGGGATAATATGCTTATTTTATTTCAGTATCAAAGTTCTGTTATCAGCAACATCATGTTCCTCCCACTTTGTAGAATGCTTATAACTGACACAGAAACAAGAAGTCAGGCTGAGACATACAGCTCAGTTCTATGGCTGGCTAGCAAGATTTACTTTTAAAATCAGTGGGTTTTTAAATGTGAGGACTGAATTTCACCTGAGAGCAATTCAGAGGCAACATCCAAAGAACAATTTAGGGTTAAATTTACAAGAAATAAAGCTACACTTTATGAGAATGTTTACAAAAAAGTACTATAAAACCACTCTAAATGAGTAGTGGGCAAGTAAGAGAACTATCTTTTACTTGAATATTATCTGGACTTGGCTTGCTAATAATTAAAAGAACACATGTAATATAAGCAAGTGAAAAGGCATGCTCATCCTGGCTCACTTCAAGAGAAAACTTCATACCTGATGAAAAAGAGAATTGTTCATCAGACCTTGTGTCCCTGGGATTCCACCAGTGTGTTTTGCATGAACACTGTTCACCGATGTCAATTTGGCAATTTTACTTGCTTTGCTGCTGCTGCTGCTGCTGTTTATGCTCTTTGAACCAGCTGAGCACTTTCTTTTCTTTCCTATTGATTTGTCAAGGGAAGTATGCGAATGTGAGAAACTTCTATGTGAATTTTCAGTCAGCTCACTGGATTGATGAACAAATGGCCCTAGGGAGAGCGTGGAGTCGCTGCTGTTCATCATCACACTCATTATCTTTATCAATTCTTCAAGGCTTCCAGTCACAGCACCACCAGATTGGTCACGTTTGAGGCTAACAGAGTTAGCTTTGCTAGTCATACAGTTGACGCCAATGCTGTGGGACGAAGCTGTCGCTGATGGATGACAGGAGGTCCCAGAGTTTCCAGAGTTAACCAGTTTTTCCTAAAGGATTCTCTGGAATGAGAAGGTGCTAACAGTGCTGAACTGTTTTACGCTTCTTTCCTGAGCTGCTGCTGCTGCTACTGACACTGTTGGTGCTGTTACAGCTGCCACTGCCAGCAGAAGATTCCTTAAGTTTAAAAGATCTGCTGGATTTCACTTTCTGAGGTTTGCTGGGCATAGGTGAAGGTACAGAGGAAAGCACTGTAGGTATTGAAGGGGATGAAGACACTTGTCTTCATCGCATACTGCAGGCACACTGCACCCAAAGTAGCAGGACTGGAATTTAGTGTTGTTCCATGTGATGGTGCCGATTTATTATTCAGAGCCACACAGGAAGGAGATACCAATGCTGATGATCACATAACCATGGTAAGAGGAAACCTGCTGCACTGACACCGCTCTACAAAGCAGGCACTGAGTTTGCCGATGAGGTGCACAAACTGATGCTGCGTTACTGGATGCCAGAGGAATTTTCCTACAGGCGAGCAGAAAAACGAGTGAAAATCTACAGAGCGACTGTTTTTTGGAATAATATCAAGTCTAACAACACTGCATTGAAGTGTATGTTCAGGCTGATTAATGCCACTAACATTGTATTAAACTGATAGTTAACTGTTGCAAAAACATGTAAAGCAGACTATCAACTTGAGATCAAATTAATCTGAACACAAGGTTACTCTTCTTTAACCAGAACCACAGGTTTCACATATTTCTACAAATATCAGGAAGAATAAGAAGTCTTTCACTTCTACTCACTTCCACATCTGTGAATTAAGATGATTCTCTACATGAAGTCAAGTGCACACCGAATATGGTTCCACTGCTTGTCAAACATGCAATAACCTCTTCCAATTTGCTGACTACCAAATGTGCAAAACTGGAAAGACAGATTTTTTGTTGGCGTTTTCTACTTTTAGTAACAACTCCCTGAATAACAGTTTATTTACAAATAAGTCCTGCTAAATGAGTATGGGTTTAGATGTTTAATAAAAGATTAAAAAATATAAATTACAATTTTTATTTCTATGGTATAACAACATTTTTATTGTTATCATTTTCTTCCCTTCTGATACTCCCATAATTATGACCAAAAGTAGTGGTCAAAATTTAATCCCTCTGATTGAACAGGGAAGGACACTAGTTTGTGCTTATATAAAAATATATATATACACATGTAAGATCTACTTCTGAGGAGCTATCAGCTCTCTGCTCATAGTCTGTATTTTTCTACAAAGGAGATAATTTGATGTACCAGCAAGGCAATAAAGCTTACGCTTTAAGACTAAGCTTTTGTCAAGATTTGATTATTAAACGTACACATCACTGCTACGTTTACTGTGATGAATGGCATCTGAAGTAAAAAACGTGTGCATGAATGGGGTGGGAGGTGAAGGGGAAGGCAAGGGCAAGTCCAATAATAGAATCTCACCCAAAAGGCCACTGTTTACATGTCTTTATTTCAAACCCACAGCCCTTTAAAGCAGTTATCAATTTGATCCTCAGTGGTTTGCGTTCTGATTTCTTTTGGACTTTGAGGAAGTGACCTGCAAGCATACTTCTTTAGCATATTTTGCAAAATCAGTTCAGCTAAACCTTCACTACCTACTGGGGAACAAAATGATTTTCTTAAAATCCAGGGATAACCCCCAAACACATGCAATACAAAACAACTCCTAAACCCTCCTCAAGTATTTTGTTTGCAAGTTCAGAGCCACTGAGAGACCAAGGTTAAGTTTTACTGGGAACATACAGGGGCTGGTTGAGAATGATGACCTGAATAATGACAAACCAGTTTTTCAACAGGCTCTCCCTCATCACATTCTCCCTCATCACTGTATAACCAAGATGCTGGCTCAGCTGCAGGCAAGGGAGGGTGTGGGGACTCATGGACAGAAGGAGACTCACTACGGACATTTCCACTGTGCTGGGCTGGACAGCCTGGAGGCCTAGGCAAGGCAGGCAGGAAAGGTGTTTTTGACCTAAATCTAGTTAAATAATCAAAGCTTTAATGCTTACTACTACCAATGGAAGGAAATCTACATTAGCAGATCTCCAGTATTTTCCAGAGTCTCGTAATACAACCACTGAGAGGAAGGACAGGAGGTCTGCCAGCCCTGGAAAAGCAGCATTGCCCAACCATTGCTGAACTGTCAGCAGTCAGCTGACATTGCTTTTACTATTTCAAACACCAAACCCTCCCTGCTAGGAGTTACAGCTCAGCATGTAATTGCTAATTGTGCAGTCACCAGGCCTAGAGCAAGAATTCTGCTCTGTCCAAC
>JAOEHX010016875.1:0-14192 GCA_025448015.1 Bolborhynchus lineola | reverse complement strand
CCTGTGTCATCCCTAGTACAGGTCTTTGTGGGCAAAGAGAGACTAGAGCATCTCTGAAAGGGTTTTTTTCTCTGTACAGTGTATTTGAATGTTTCCTTGTACATTAGGGTTTTTCATTTCAGAGGGAGGAGGAGACCTCTTCCAAGGGAGGTAGAAATCAGCTTTTGGAAAAGGAGGAAAGAAACTCTTTTGCCTTTTGTTAGGATTTAGCAAACTCAGAGCTCATTCTCTTAAGAGGCAATTTTAATTTTCTCCAACAAAACCCAGGACCCTCCAAGGAGCCAATATTGTGGGTTATTTTGCTACCTTTACATGTAAAAATTCCCACAGGATTATATTTGGGCTTCTTTTTAATAATGCAAAAAATTACAATGAACCATGGCCATTATCTCTAAACTTATTTTAAATCGCAGAGGTAGTAGAACATACACTATCTGTGATTATAGAAGGAAGCCTCTGCTTAAGCTAAAGATAGCACTATTTGCCCTAAGCTGCACTGGTGCTATTGAACAGCAGAGAGATAAATCTGTAACTTGGATCCAACAGTGCAGGTTTTACCAGAAATCCTGGAAGTGGTAGATTTGTATGGCCGTAATAGCTGAACTATGGGTGAGGCAGATTCAATGTGCTAAACTGAATTATGTTACTGTTTTGCAGACCTATATGCGGAGTGACTGGCATTCAGTCTTCTCAGAGTCACATTCAGCACTCAGCTGCTGCTGCCATTGCACTACCCCACTGTTCCCATTCAGGAGGTACTGGCTCATCGTTGGCCTATCACACCCAAATGGACACCTCTTCTTCACCCATGTTAATGTCTTCCAGTCCACAGACCCCTCAGACACAGGAGCAAAATGGGATCTTAGACTGGCTCAGGAAACTGCGGTTGCACAAATACTATCCTGTCTTCAAACAGCTCACAATGGAAAAGGTAGGGCAGTAGATTAAGCAAAGGGAGACAGCTTTTAAATCATACTTACATTCTCTAGTGCAGAGAGAGAGGTTGCAAACATCTGCATCAACAATTGCAGAAGTTATTGGCAAATACTGTGAAGGTTTTGCTATCTTGAAGCAATAATGTTTTGATGAAAGCCTTTCTATTTTGGCTCTGTGTTGTGTCCGGGGCCTGGGCTGTTCCACAGCTGCCTCCTGTTTCAGAATTCTTAACTGAATGCTTGAAGATCCAACTTGCATGCGGCCTTAGGGGCTATGCTTTGGCTCCCTGTTCATCCCTTTGATATGCAGTACATAGCTAAAATTTGTAAAGATTTTTTTTATTCTGCTTCTTTGTGGATCTTTCTCTGAAAATATTTGGTTATCTTGATTTAAAAAAAAAATAGATTCAGAGACTTCTGACATGATCATTAGTGTGGCATGTACCTGCAAGTGAACATGAGGTGTTTTTTTTTCTGCAGAAATTCTTGTGGAAAACCAATCACTTTTGTATTTACATAGCAAGAGTCACAAATGGTATCTTTGTGTGCTAGCTTTTATCTAAATGGAATACCTTTACAGCATTTACCCAGCTCCATCTATAAAATTCATGTCCTCTTACTGTCTTGAACGCCCTCCAGTGGAGCAAGTGCTTAGGTTGAGCTAAGTCTAAATTGGGGTGGCTTTGTGCTTGCTGGTTTTAGTATGTTGTATGGATTTAATTCCAATCTGTTGCCAGAATCTTCTGATTCGATTTTCTTCCTTATGTGAGGGAAATATATAGGAGTTTTTTTCTCTAATAAAGTAGCAAAACCATGCATATTCTGGCGTGTTTTAAAAAAGCATGTGTTGTTATGCATACTTTGCTGCCTTTAATTTTCATTACATTATATTAAAAATTTATATATTTCAATTTCATATTCTATGTCTATATTTTAAGATTTAATTTTTGAGTATATTTCCAATTAAGCTGATGAGATGATTGCACATTGATTTCTGTGTTAAATGACACAACTAGGTAAACTAGAGTGGTTTTGTTTGGGGTTTGTTTGGTTTGGTTTGGTTTTGTATTCAGAGAATCATATCCTTAAACCCACAAAGTTCTATTTAAATTATGTACACAAATTACTTCATCTTTATTGTGAGTAGTTAATATAAGCACATGCCTAATTAATCTACGTACATTCTTTCTTTTGTTCTGGTCCCTCACACTTTTTTCTACATTGATTCTATAGTTAAAAACTAGAGTAGAGAGTTTCTTTGAATTAACACATGTTAAAAAAATTGCTTTAAAGTTGCTTTTCAGAATTCATCTCTACTGAAAATGTAAATAAGAATATTCCAGGCTGTCAAACTAAGCGCATGCTTTTTTTCTTTAAAAGTTTCTGAGTCTTACTGAGGAAGATCTGAATAAGTTTGAATCCCTCACCATGGGAGCAAAGAAGAAGCTCAAGACCCAGCTAGAGTTGGAGAAGTAAGTGTGTGTGTGCGGGAGATCTTTTTAAGGCCATAAGATATTTAATGCAAGTTCTGTGATGGTCTTTGCTTTCTAGAGCATAAACCTACCAAGATTTTCATCTGTAAATATAGGTAATGCTTATCTCCCTTCCTCTGAAGTTGTGTTGGTTACTTTGAAAAGCTCTTACTAGATAATATTTAGTACTTAGTGGCTTACTGTTGCCTGTTCAGGGTTGTGGTAAGGATCACCAAATGGAAAGAGTTTGTGAACTCTGTTTTAAAAGGATACAACGACCCAGTCGTAACATAAATACCTGTTGTCACCAGGTCTCAGGATAACTGCAGCTTCATGTGGTGAAGGTGATATAAAGAAGGTGACATAATATTGCCAGTGCTTTGTGCAGCATTAATAGCCCTTTGGGGAAACTGATGCAACAGACCGTCCTATTTTTTGCATCTCCTCTTAGAGGGAAATGTTTATTCTGAAGCTACTGCAGTTACTTAAAAAGTAATTAAAAACCCAAATCCATGCCCATTTATCAAAGCTCCTTAACAGCACTTTTCATCAGTTTTAGTTTTTTCAAAGTGTGTTTACAAAAAGAAAACTTTGGGCTGCATTTGGCTTTTCTCTTTGGTTTTGGTGTGCATAACTAGGCTTTAGGGTGTGCTTATGTTGTAGAATTTAGTCACTTTTGGGTGATATTTTCCCTTGTACAAATAAAAGCATTAGTTTTGTAATCAGATGACCATAGCTTCTTGCCAGCATTTATATTTGGACTGTGTGCCAAGATTGATGTGATTTCCAAATGTTTCCAGTTGATATTAGCATAGCACTTAGTGGATTATTTAGTGGGCTCTGTCTGCTTCAGTTTCATTCAGAAATTGATTTATCTGTTGTGATTTAGACAGTTTCTGTTTCCTCATGTTTCTCCATCACCCTATAGAGAAAAGTCAGAGAAACGGTGCCTAAACCCCACAACACCTTCTTCAGTTACCAGCAGTGGTGTGGCAAGGGTTCCCCCTACTACACACGTAGGGCAAATCCAGAGTATTCGTGGCAACCATGCTGCAGGTAAGAAAGAGGAGCAGAGGACACTGCTCTGCTCTCAAGGTTGAATGTGTCCTTGCACAAGAGTAAGCTCATTCTTACTGTGCTTTTTCACCAACCTGCCATAAGCTTTTTCTTCAAAAATATCATTGGCTTAATGGGAGCAATCAAAAAGTCCGATTCATTACTATGAGGGTGGTGAGTCGCTGGCACAGGTTGCTCAGAGAAGCTGTGGCTGCCCCATCCCTGGCAGTGTTCAAGGCCAGGTTGGACAGCAGTTGGAGCAACCTGGTCTAGTGGAAGGTGTCCCTGCCTGTGGCTGGGGGTTGGAATTAGACGAGCTTAAAGGTCCCTTCCAACCCAAACCAGTCTGGGATTCTGTGTATATGTAGTGCAATAAAAAGTAGTTTCCTCCTCGTGGCTTCATGTGAATGGCTGGCTGCACTAGTCAGTGACTTACACCTCCAGACTTCTGCTCCTTAGCTGATGCATGTGTCTGTAAATCTTGAGCATCACTGTATGTTAGATGGTGTCATGAAACAGTCGTAATTAGGTACTGCCAAGTAGGTGTTACCACTCTTGTTTGCACTCCCTGATGGCTTGTACACACTTTATCTGCAGAGCTGGGAGTGGATGTGGATCAGCCAGCCCACCCACTGCCCCCTGAGGGCAGCTCTTCGGAGTACTCCAACTCTTCTTCCAGCCCCATGGGGATCCAGACAAGGGAAGAGAGCTCGGACAGCGCTGAGGAGAACGAGAGACGTAAGTAGAACCAACCAAAGAGGGTGCCTGTGTTGCCCAGCTTTGTCTAATGAAGCAGTTGTATTTATAGATGTTTCTGTCCCTAGGTTTAGAGATTCACTTAGATGGTTCAGAAAAGGAGAAGTCGGTGATGTTACTGAACCATTTCACTTCAAGCTCTGCCAGACCCACAGCTCAGGTCTTACCAGTGCAAAACGACACGGGCTCCAATCCGTCCAGCCACCATGCTCTGCCCATGCAAATGATGTCAGCAGCCTGTACTCACATCACCCCCATTCAGATGCTAAACTCAGTGCATAAATCAGAGCATGGCAATGCAGATATGAAGCTACTTTCATCGTCTATGCATTCTCTTTTATCTTTAGAAGAAAGAAATAAAGTTTCTCCTAGAACTAGGGGCAGCATAAAAATGGAAAAGAGCTTTGGAAATACAGTGGTGGATGTTATGTCTGCATCTTCTCCCCACCAGCCCTTGCAAGTTCTGTCAGGGGCCACTGAGAATGTGTCACCCACTTCTGCTATTAACTTTGGTCCTCGAACCAAAGCTGTGCATGCTTCAACTCTGGACAGAGTGACAAAAGCAGCTCAGCAGCCAGGATTAATAGTAGAAACGAGTACTGCTGCCACTGTAACATCCAGCACAGTCTTCCACAAGGCTCGTCCACCCATCAAACTCCTGGTGTCTTCATCTCTTCCTACTGATTCTGCCATTGCTGGACAGACTTCTTGCTCCAGTAATATGCAAATAACAGTGTCTCCTGCAGTAATAAATCCTCGAACTGCTCTGTACACAGCCAACACCAAAGTTGCCTTTTCTGCAATGAGCAGTGTGCCAGTGGCGCCAATACAAGGCAGCTTCTGTGCAAACAGCAACACAGCCTCCTCCAGCAGCCACCCCTCCATGTCTTTTGTGACCATGGCTAATCTGCCCAGCTGCCCTGCACCCAGCTCCAGCCCCACGCTCTCCTCTGTTGCCGAGAACAACTTCTACAGCAGCAGTAGCAGCAGCGGATCCGCAGGGAGCATCCCAGTACCAAAACAGAACCACCACCACCATCACCACCAGCAGCTGCAGCCACCTGGGTGCATGGTGTGCAGCTCCTGCGGGTGTAGTGGGAACTGTGGATCGAGCGGTATGACCGTCAGCTACACTAACTATTTTCAGCACCCGTTTTCAGGCCCATCAGTGTTTACTTTTCCATTTCTGCCCTTCAGCCCTTTGTGTAGTAACAGCTACATCAACACGCAGCAGTACAACAGCAGCACAACATTCCCCATGGTCCACACCACTTACAACAGCAGTATAGCACCGGACTCTGTGATGACTGGACAGTCAACCTTTGCGGTACCGCCAATGCAGAACTTTATGGCAGGGACAGCAGGGGTGTATCAAGCACAGGGAATGATGGGAAACAACAATGGTTCAAGTCACAAAAAAAATGGGAATCTCTCCTGTTACAACTGCGGGGCCAGTGGTCACAGAGCTCAGGACTGCAAACAGCCTCCGATGGATTTCAATCGACAAGGTAAAGCAGAAAGAGGGACTGATGCAGGACATGGCTTACACATGGAGTGCTGTGCTTAGCCAAGGGGAATGGGTGCATGCCCTGAGGGCTAGAGGGAGGCTGATGTCAGTGCCCTGTCTTTAACTTCTGATTTACATAAACAAAAATCTTGTTCTTGAAAGCTGGTGGGGTTTAGCTGTATTTGTAAATTGAACTTGGTTTTGTGCAGACCCAGTGCAAGGACATAGTGCCTAAGTAAGGTCCAGGGTCAGACCTGGGTGCTCTGCAAGGCAAGGGGAGAAGCATGGAGGGAGGGAAGGAGCTTCTGTTGACAGGTTGCAGCTGAACTGTTGCTGCTTATACCTTGTCATCCAGGTCAACTTCGGTTCTAATGGCAAGTTCCCCTGGAAGTTTACCAGCTGAACAGCTCTGTTCCCCCTTTCCCTTCCTCCCCAAAATAGTAACCTAAATGAAGAATTACTGTTCAGATGCTCCTGAAGGTCCTGTGTTTGCTGCTATAATTATTTTTTAAGGCATACTGCTTGCACAGTTACAGGCCAGGCTTCTTCAGGAGAGAGCTGAAATCCTTAATTCCAGGTGGGAAACAACTAAGAGAGAAACATTACTTTTGCTGAGAGCACTTTCTAGTCCCATTTTAATTTATTTTGACTGACATACTGTGTTGGGATAATTTGCATGTGGTATAGGTTTAAAAAATGAAATATGAACTTTTGACTGGAGGGAGCTGCACTGAGGTGCTCATTTTACATGGTGTCTTGTCTGTAATGGGTGTCTGTATTTGGTTTTATATGGTGCAGACAAGTATTTGAACACTATAAATTAACAAGTTACTCTAGTTTTGAGGCAGCAATTGAGAGCACTGCTAAAATGTACATAATTAATGGTGTTTCTGTGGATAATATTTTAATAGTGGCCAATAGGGAAGAAGCGACACTGCCTCATCAGTCCTAATTCAGAGAACTTCAGAAACACAGTCCAATCATTTTTAAGCTGAATTTCATTTCATTAATTAAATTTCCATTTAAACTATCCCAAATGAATTTTTGCCAGCCCTTAAACTATATCTAAGTCAGTGACATTGACTGTGTAAAACCAAGCTTTGATTTTTAGCTCCACCAGCTGCAGATACACGTTTATCAGCCTCTTCTGCAGCTTCAGTGGCATGCTGCAAGCCAGCGTTCTACTGTAATATTGTTCCGTGTCTAAAAAGCAGTTTGTTTTAGAAAGTGCAGAGAAGTAACAGATGTGAGGGGGTTGATGTTGTTTAATTCTTCTGTTTCCTCTCCCCCAGTTACGTTTAGGCTGAACTATGCTCCTCCCTCTGAAGGTCTTGACTCCACAGACTGATATTTTATCAACTGGCAAGAAAATACTGTAAGCCATGGAGATATAATGAGACTGAAATTCAAAACTGAGACTTCCAGTTGCTGTTAAGCTTAATGTATTTTTTTAATCCAAAGGTGCTTTACTTTATTGGACTAGGTAGAAAATCTAGCTTAGGGGTGCATCAAACCCATTTTTGATTGCCAAATTCAAGCTTGGATCTTGTTGTTGGAACTTCTGAGTACATGTCATAGGATTGATGGATGGTGGAGCTGGCCTGATGCGAGTACAACATTCGAGGTACTTTCTTTTTGCTGGAGCACATTGCCATATGCAGACTTACGAAGGTGAAATGTCAAACTCCAGGGCAGCTACATTCTGAAGTGGAAGCTGGAGGCTGAAGGTGGGAGCGTCTGTTTGCCAGAAGGACTCTGGCACCCCTGGGCTAGGTAAAATGTCTACTTTTTATTCAAAAGTGATCAGGCACTGATCTCTGGGATTTTTGAGGTTTACACTACAGAAGAATGTAAAACTCTTCAAGCTTTCTGCACTTTTAGCAGACAGTGTCACTCTGAGACCAGTGCAAGAGGCAAAAGTTCCAACTTTTAACAATTGGCACCAGCAGGCTATGTGACTTAACCACACAATAAAAATCTGAAGTAAGTCTCTCCTTTCCCTTCCAGAAGAACACACATGTCAGTTTTGGTTCCTTCTGGAAACAAACTTGTACTTCATTGTCTCACTTATTACTAGATAGTGCTGGGTTCCCAGCAGTGGAATAAACTTAGTTTCCAAGGGTCCAAGTCCCAGAGACTCCAAAGTCATAAAGACTTCAAGGATATATACCTGTAATACACAAAACCTTTGCATCCTGTTACTGTATATAGGTCTCTTTCACAGAAACCTTATTATTCTGCTTTTGTAAATGAATTTTAAACCATCCTAAAAGAAAAATGGGGAAAAAAAAGTTAAAAAAAAGAACTCTGTCAGCAGAGTTTGTAAGCTTTTGCTTTACTTTATATAGAGAAGTAACCCTCTGATTCCTACCCAGAGGCTTTTGCTACAGGATTCAGAAGTGGCAGAAGTCAGACATGTAAAAGGTAGTAAACTTCATTATTATCAAGACTTCGACGGGTTTCTCGTCAGCCTCCTTCGTTGCAATAGACTGTAGATGACTAGCTTTGGTATTAACTACTTAGCATACATCATTTGTGGGTGACAAATCTGAACTGGGACTCGAGAGGAAGCCAAACAAGTCTTGAACTGTTAATTTGAAAGTTAGGTCCTGCCTGCTTGAAAGAAGACACTAATCCTTACGGCCCCCCCCCCCGGGGAATCTGACAGCATTAGGTGGGTCTTGCATATTGTAGAGATATTTCCTTACTGTAATTGGGAAGACATCTTTAAAGTCCGAAGCCTTGTTTACACTTGGAGGTATTTCTTACGCCAACTTCAGCCACACCAGGATGAAGGGTACACGTAGTGGTGCAGCCAGTTTCGCTCGGAAGCGAGGGAAAGTTGTACTGGAGAAGGTGGAATGTCCATGTGAGGGGGTGACACAGGAGCTTGACAGCTGAGACCTTTCTGCACCATGATCATAGTAGAGAAATACTCTGGGCCATCCTTCAGCCCTGTGTGATTAGGGGGCAGTTGTCAGCCTCGTCAGAGAAGGATAAAGGAGCGTTACCAGAGAGGCACAGCAACGTGAGGTGGCCAGGAACCAGGCTCGGTCCAGGTGCCGATGTGTGGCTCGTAGTGGATGTGGCTTCACAGAAACCCGAATCTAAACTTGCATAATGTTTGGGTTTAAAGCAAAATGGATGGATTTTTAATTCCTATGCAATGAAGAAGGAAGATTTGTGCATCCTCATCCCAGCTCACGCGTCCCGCAGTACGGCACGCGCTGCGGAGATGCTTCCATCGCTCTGCTCGCGCTGGAGGAGGTTCCCTGAGTTCTAACCACCGACCTTCAGACCTACAACACTAAAGTGATGAAAACTGACAATGCAATTTACTTTGCCTTAATGAGCTTGAGACAGTGGGAGGAACAATCCGTCGTACTGTGCTACCCTGAGGAAGTGCGCAGTTTTCAGTGGTGATGTTTACTCTTTACAGCTTTTGGGGGGGTCTCTCCGGTGGCCTGGAACATGTGCTGAAAGCCAAACCTTTTATTCTGTTTTAGTGGGGATTTTTTTCACTTTTTTTTTTTTGGACAATACTTTCAAACTGAATTGTGTTGAAGAAAACTGTTATTTCAACACATACGCGAGTGTTACCCTCCCAAAACAGCAAAAAAAAGTAAGGAATACTAATTTCTGTACCACTTCTGTTTTGGTTTAATGCCCAGGGCTGGGCACAGCATCTCGTATGATATTCATCAGCGTCGAACCCACAACAAAAGGACTGTAAAACTGAACCTCTGTCCAGCAAAGTTGCATTCCTTGCTTCAGAGCTTGCTTTGGGATCATTTCCTTTGTGTCAAGTTAAGGCTGATGTTTCTTGTAAGTGGCTTACATGTACTTTTAGGTAACGGTTTTAAGTGGCAAAGCCAGGTTTTAGAGTAAGTTCAACTTCAGAAGTCTCGAGTACGTTAAAGCAGGGCAAGTGTTTGATGAGCCAACAGCGATTCCCAAGCTCTTCCTACACCCAGTGAGCTGTAGCTCCGGATCTGTGAGCAAACGCTGTTCGAAGTACCACAAACCACCAAAGTTGGTAAGTCTGAGCAGAGCACTTTAGTTCTGTAAAATAATCCTGACATCTGTTTTTAAAAGGCACAAATCCATCTTTTTACCCCCCAAAAAGCAAGGCAGCTTGTTTTAGAATTGTTGTTCTGGCTTCACTGGCTGAAAGAACCAGTTCTTAAAACCTATTTTTATACATTGAGAGATGGGGATTTCAAAGAAAGCTATTTATTCCTGTCTGTTTCCTAGAAGGATCAAAAGAATTAGTTCTCAAAATGGATTTCACTGTGGAGTAGAAGTGACTTCTAAATGTAAAGGAGAAAGGGAATCCCAAGTCCTTCCCTGCCGGGGCACGGAAAGAAGTTAGCGCCGAGGCTTCCCATGGGAGGAGCGAGCACGGTGCGGTGCCATCTCAGCAGCGTTTTCCATTTGGGAGTGCTGGTGATGGGAATACTGTGAACGGGATGGAATTCCCACCAAGCTGCTCCTCGTGCTGGCAGCCTGCACGTGAAGGGTTTGTTGATAAATAGGCGCCAGGCTCGATGCCCAGCAGCAGGAATGGTGAAGAGGGAAGCCTCGCTGCATCGAGCAGGGTATGGATCAGAGTGCTCCACGAGGCTCCTCCTTCAGAGCACACTGCACTCCCCTTTTTGTGGCACCTTTTCATACCACAATCAGTAAATCCTGGCAAATTAAGTGCCAGGCTTCCAAAAACAACAGGTTAACTACCGCCAGGCCTTTGCCATTGCCCACATTCCATCCCGTGCTATTCCTGCCTGGCGAGTTGCAGGGTGAGGGTACTCGGAAATGAAATGCGCTGGTGCCTCCCCACAATAAACCTGACATCACCTGAACCCCCAGCACGTGGGTTTGCTGCCTGATCGGTTGTCGGAGGACACGGAGCTCGGAGCTGTGCATTCCGGATAGTCTGGAATGCTGTTAAATGAGAGGGATGTGAGCAGAGCCGGAGAGAAATCTGTGTGACTGAGGGCTTCCAGAGGCCAGGAAGCGCGTTGGGTGGGAGGGGCTGCAGCCTGACAACACCTCCTGTACCAGATCCTTGGAACTACCCCTTTGCTTCCTTCCATTTTTCCTCACGTAAGGAAGAACCGTGTTGGTACTGAAGCAGAAAGCAAATCCTGTGTGTTTTCAAGTGCAGTTTAATAGCTTCTCTTGGACATAACTTTCCACTAGGAATGAAAGAAACTCCTGTTCCATTTGAGCCATTTCTTTTACTTCAGTCAATTCTAGTATTACAAATTGCGCATGTAACTTTATAAATATTTTAAATAGTTTTGGAAATATTTAATATTCAGATAATTTGATTTTGAACTGTAAATGTCAGGTATTCTGGTATTGGGATTTTTATGTTTTATTATACTTTGTTAAAAGTAAAATTGTACATTTTTAGAATGTTTTTATCTGAGTAAATTTAATGTATGGAAAATAAAGAGTTAAACAGAATCCCTTTGTATTTTTGTTTTGCTTTGGGGGGGTTTCTTGTTTTGTTTAAAGGGGCTTCATCTGTGTGGGGGCTTCTCCTGCCTGGCACTTCCCAGGGGCTTTTCTGTTTGATTCCTTTAATTGCTGCTGCTGTCTCTCCCCATAGACATCTGGTTGTGAAGCACAGACTTATTGTGCTTGCAAATGCTCGGTTCCCAGCTGAGCCAAGGAAGTCAAACTGCTCTGAAAGGGTTTGTTACCAAGAGTATCTGTGGCCCAACTCTGGGGCCTACCCACAGCAGCATCATGGGAGGACAAGCAGGGAAGCTTTGGCCCCTGTTCTGTAAGAAGGTGGCAGCTGAGCCTCTGGGCTCCACTTAGCCACCTCACGTCAGCCCTCATGTACTGACTGCAGAGCAAGGCATGGGTTGGGAGTGAGCAAGAGGAATTGCCACCTTGCTGTGCCCTTAAACCTTCTGTGGCCAGTGCCTGGGCTCATTCCAGAGGAGCAGAGTCCCACTTGTGAGAGCATAAGGATTCTGAAGCTGTGAGGGAGAGGTAGGTCAAGCAGGAGCAGCAAAATGGAGATATGCAGGCACACCCTGGGCTCAGTGATCAGCACCAGCAGGTCCTATACCTGAGTAAGCTGCCTAGAAATAACCACACGAGCCGTTGGGATGTAATCCATCTGTATTGGTACTGTATTAAGTTTAAAAAAGCAAAATTTGTACAGGAGTATCAGTCAATCATGTAATTACAAGTATGGTTGTCAGTTATGAGTTAAGTAATTTCTTACACAAAACTAAATATAGAACAAGCTGCATTTAAAAGTTTACATTGGAGTACAAACACAAAGAACAATAAAAAAATTCCAAGTCAGTAAGCCTTGTGAAGGCAATGCATGCAGAGATGTGTAGGTAGTACAAAGTGTACACCTTGCTGAGCTAGAGTGCTGAGGTGCAGTAGTAGTATTGCTTCTTTTTCCCCTGTTATAGTAAGTTAGTGTCCAGTAACAGATGCAGTTAGTTCACAGACACATAATATACATGAGTAATCTCATCCTGCTACGCTTCACTTGACAGCAACTCTAGAGGAGAAACACAGGTCCTAAGCCAATACCATTTCTCTGCACAGGCTGCCTCCCTGCTCAGGACAAGCCTAATACCAGGATCTTCCCAACCCCATGCAAGTGGCAGGAAACATCAGTGATGGCAAAAATTATTTGTTCATCTCCTCTGGACAGCAGCTCCTGGGGCTGAGCTGCTTCCAAAAGCCCTTCTCTCTGACCCAAAACAAGTGCCAGACTGGTTAAGCAGCGTGGGCTGGTAATTCCAGTGGCAGGTCCAAATCCAGCGCTAGGTACAACAGAAGGGGTACAACAAAGCCATTGGAGGGCTTGAACATGCCAGCCCTGCCAAGCTGACAGAAGGAGCGAGGACAGGTGCTGTTCATGTCTCAGCCAGCACTGGCCTGCTCTATGGCTGGCCACACACATCCCAGCAGCCCCACTGCTGCTGACAGGTCCCTCCACTAACTCCTGGCAGGCTTTGCTGAGCAAGGGAACAGGCAAACCTTCAGGCTGGGGGGGGAAATCTTTAGGAAGCAAGCTCATGTGAACAGTGTTTCACTGAACACACAGGAACTGGAAATTCATAAAAGACTGAAGTTTATTTCAATGTTACCTGTCCAGGTGTGTATTTTACAGTCAAACACTTCCTAAAACTACAATAAAGCTGTGGTGTTTGGTATGAATATTTCAGAAATTGGCACTGTTCCTACATTTGAGGTGCCACAAAAAACAGAGACAAAAAGAGTTGGACTCCCCCAGCTTGCCTCAGGCGCTCGCCTTAAATCACTGCAGCACTGACACGGGTCTGATCCAGCTGCAGAAGACAAAGCTCCACCTTGGAACATTAAAACATATTTGCTCACATAAAAAGCCTTCCCATTATTTAAAAAAAGAAAGCTTTAAGTAATCAGGGAGATTTTCTAGAAAACTGTCACAAAACACTTTAGGTACTCCCTGGTGCCTGTTTGCTTGTTAAAAGTCAATCAAGTGTCCCTTTATTTGTAATGGTCACATGCACAATTGGGTTCCATTCATAAAGTCCAGAAATGTAAATGTGCCTGTGTGGAATATTACAGCAGGTTTCAAAGCTGGAGGTGCTCGTCTGTACTGTTTAATAGTCACAAACAAAGCAAAGTAAGATGAGACACCTGCTAAAGCAAGACTATGCTAAGGTACTGAGAGCATAGGTGGCATCTGTTTCTTTTCCTGGGGGGTGTGTGGGGAAGAGTGGGGGTGACAGCCAAGGGTAAACCAGAATGCTAAGCTAGAAGCCGCTTGCATATCTTAGACGGAAGACTACACTCCAAAAGTCTCCTGAGAGGCATACACCATGTACAGGAACCCGTCCTCATCCTTCTCGCTCTCATACACCTCGGATATGGGTGTGGAAACACTCACCATGCTGTGTCTATTCACCAGGAGGAAGAACGCCTGGTTGGAGTTCAGCTGCAGGCGTCGCCTGTGAGGGAGAGGTTAGGGGAGCAGAGGAGGAAGGAGTGTGACAGTGATGACTTGGCATTTCCACACACTTCATGAAGGCTTTACAACAGATGGCAAAACAAAGTCCACCACTGGCAGCAGTAAGATGACCCCACCCAAAGCAGCCCTGCCACTGGAGAAGGCATGTGCTTCCCACCTCAAAGTTCTACTAAGTTCAAATACTCAGCCCAGTCAGACATATCCACTGGCAGAAGCCTTTATTCCTCGGGAAAAGCTCCACTTGACAAGGGTTTAAAACTGAAGGGAAAATGAGAAGCCAAGGTGATCTGGGTACTACCAGGGAACACACAAGACCTGTGGGCCTTTTGGCTCACACCATAGCTCATAGAATCATAGAATAGTTAGGGTGGGAAAGGACCTTAAGATCATCAAGTTCCAACACCCCTGCCATGGGGACACCTCACACTCAACACCTCACACTAAATCATGTCATCCAAGGCTCTGTCCAA
>JAOEHX010016873.1:12397-24647 GCA_025448015.1 Bolborhynchus lineola | reverse complement strand
GTTTGCTTGTCTCTTTCTTGGGAAATAGCAAATGCAACTCAGACAGCTGATGTAATGTAATGTTAGTGACTTCACAGTAACATCCCAAACAAGAATAGGAAAGAAAATATTTACATTTTCCAAGTCAGCAGCATATTCCCTAATCTACCACAAAAAATTCTGTAAACTGGAATAAAGCGACCTCAGGCTCATTAGCAGTTCTTTTCTAGAACCCATCAAAGAGGAAAGGAAGTAATTATGCAGCATGACTCTTTGAACTAGGAAAGAAGAAGGCAATTTTCAACCCTCAGGAAGAACACCGAGGCAAAGAAACAGATCCTTTGTAAGACCTAAAAAAAAAAACCAAGGAGACATGCAAAGAGCCAACTGTATTTTGCGAAGAACAGGGAATGTGAAATCCATCTACTATCCCAGTAACACATGCTATCAAGCTGTACGAATAGAGAAGAGGCAACTACAGTTAGAAACCTTCATTTTTGTAAGATTCGTTATTTTCATTACATGCTCACAAGCAAGTTGAGAAAAGCACAGTCCAGATTAATCTATCGTAAATGGTTAATGGTTACATTCAGAATAATTACTAAGTATTACTTCCTAACAAAAGGGCTTCTTCAAGTTTAAGTACTTTACTAGTGTCATTAATGATCTAAATATAAAATGCTGTGTGTGCTTAATATGAGTACCCCGGGGTTGGAGGAAGTGCAAGGAAGCTGAAGAACAGAATAGAATTCAAAATCACTTGGCCTAAATTAAGACGTGGTCTGAAAGATAACAGAAAACAGTTCAGAGGAGACAGATAAAAAGCCCAGAAATCAGAAATCTGGCAGTATAAGGAAAAGTAGAATGGGCTGGTTTTACAGTGCTCACAAGCAGAGAGAAAGGATGAGAAGCATTATCTCTGATAGACTGATAGAAAAGCCTTGCTTTGAACAGCATGTTATTTTGTGTAACACGCTTACAGAAAGATGCAGATGATATTAAGAGTCCAAAGCTGGGCAAGCGGGGAAGGTGAGAGCTTTACAAAAATACAATCTACAACAAAGAAGTTTAGAGGAGACTGAGTAGATGAAGGATAGTGATTTTCAAATCTAGAAGAGGCTGCTACGGGAAGTAAGAAATACCATCTTTTTAATTCTGTTGTAGAAAGTAAACAGGAATGGGTTAAGTTGCAGAATGACAGATTTAGGTTAAACTTTAGGGGAGGAAAAAGCCTTCAGAAAGGTGAAGCACGGGAACATACTGGCTTAAGTAGCTGTGCTCTTCAACACTTAACGGCCTTTAGGAATACGTTAAGACATACTTTATATGTCCGGACTGTGTCACTGCAAAATAATTGTTTTTACAGTAAATGATAAAGAACAAATGTCAGCTCTATACAGGCTGTGTGTGTAAAGTAGAATTTTTTCCTCATCTTTCATACAGTACATACGATAGCTCTGGATTCCAGAGCTGCATTTCCCCAAGTTTATTCTGATAAAAAGGAGCAGGATGTACACACAAAACCATCACATTATTTACAGTCACAAAGGTTATACACTGTGGAAAATAGTTTAGTTTTCAGCAGTCAGCATCAAGCTTAAAAAAGCACCATGACATCTTCATCTATCCCTTATAACTAAAGCACACACATAAAATTACACACACAGATGTGATCATTTCACATCACTGCAATTCAAATCTGCTAATGGTCTGCTGATAATAGTTAAAGATCCTTATTTATAGTTTGCATATTTGTACAAAAAATTCATCTACAACAGAGATGATAGAGAAGAGAGGCTGATAGACAAGAATGTGACTCCAGATACAGTAAGTCACTGAACTATGCCATCTCCCTCTTTGCCCCTCTCTTCAGATAGGTAAATTAGAACAATGAAAGATTGTACACATGAGCTTAATCAAAGCCACTTCCTCCAAGATGTTTTTCAGAAGCCCTCAGAAACACCTTACTGCACCCCTATGCTATGAATCAGACTTCAGATCAGAATTGTCACAAAGTTAAAATAAGTAATTTTATTCTATGAATGGTATTTTTTTCCCTAATATAGTCAAGAAGAAAATCCGACATAATTCAAAATAGCTTTAAGCATGGCTTATACTATCCAACTGTACTGCTATGTTTATTGTATAAACTGAAGCCTGCTGTGGGTATTAAAGAAGGTATTTTAAACTGCATAAGGTGGAAAGAATGTTTGCTCGTGTATAGTTATAAGACAGCAGAGTAGGTTTGAAAAAATTTAATCACTAAAGGAGGGCTCTCCTTATGCACTTATGTCCTGCAAAATCTTCCTCTCTGAAGTAACTGTCTCCTTTCCTATACATTTCCTGTAGCAAACAAAAAGACCTGCCAAATTTCATTCTCTGTTCTTCGACATGATACTCAGCTGCCAACTTGAAGAATCGCAAGAACTCCGACATTTCCATGCTCTGACATTTTAGATAGCAAGCTTGAGAAATCTGAAGTGGTCAAATCCGATGAAATTAAAACATTAGCGTTGGTTTTTGCTTTACTAGCAAATGAAGGGATAGGTTAAAATGATTAAAAGGGTAAAACTTTCCCAGATGTGGAGTTTACATGTAAGCAGAAAGAAGCATAAATGAAAACATACATAACACCCTATCACTTTAAGTGGTCTTTCTGAAAAAGACAGTACCATCTCTTTGTTTTATTCCAGCTTCTGACAAGTTCATTAGACCCTGACAAATACTGTCAGGCTGTGTGTAAAAGGCAATTGTGTGTGGGGAGAACCCAAATAATGCCAGCACAGAAGTCATCAGCCTATCAAAGGCCCAACTGCGCAAGGCTAAGACTGCAGGGCACAAAAGTAGGCAGAAGCCTAAACTGTTAACTCAGTGAAAGGATACCATGTCCAGGCCTTCCCAGGGCTGTCCCAGGAAAGACGGGGATCCAGGGACAGCTACCGGGTAGACTGTCTGAGCCCTGCTGCTGGGGGAATCCACCTTACACATGCGTATATGTATTCTCACCAGTGGACATCCATCCTGCTCAGCCAAGGAGGGAAGCAGGATCAGGCTATTGGTGCTGTCTTTCTTTGTGTGGATGCTTCTCTGTGTCTGCCTGTGTTGCTCTGTGTAGCCAACTGTGTGTATCTGTGTGGTGTGTACATGTGTCTCTGTGTGTGCCTACCAGGAATGCATGCTTAGACTCACTACTGGAAAGTGAAGCAGCAACAGCTTTGCCTCTCTTGTGCTGCTGGGTCCAGCCCAAATTTCCCCTAACAGGTATTGCCGGTTTATTTCCCATCTCTGACACAGGAAAGAAAATAGAATTCTGAAAATAAGTATGTACGTTTTAAAAAAGCTGCTTTGTGTAATGAACGAATGCCTCAAAGGCAAGAGAACCAAACCAAAATGAAACATCAAAACCCGTAAGTGGTTCTGAGAGAAATAATGGTTCAAAGCTTTGTGTTTCTGGTTCTCCTCCACTGTTCCAGCCCTCTGAAACAGACTGTTTGTAGATGTGGGCTTTCAGGCTGATTTCAATTTGATTTGTTTTCAAAAACCTTTCGTCTCAAGTTGCAGAATCTGGTCTCTAAGTAGACATGGGAGACTCCAAATCAAAAGTTGGAATGGGAGGTGTTCATGATTTTCCTCTTGCTCAAGCAGGAAGCATCCTGGATATGGTAAACATCTGACTTTGGATGTGGTTCAGGGTATCTAATGTTGGAACAGAAAAGCCTAATTCCATGACATAACTAATTGAGCAGCAAAGCTGGCTGAAGAGGTTATGTCTCTACATGTTCCCTTCCTTCTCCCAGGCTTTCAACAGTATTGACATGTCAGGGTTAAAAGCAGGTAAGAACAGCAAAACAGATCAAGTTGTTCTGCATGCAACAGGCACCAGAGTTATGGAAATTTTTTCACTCAATACTGCAGTTTTGAAAGAGCTTACATGAGTTGCAAAAGAGATCAGACAAGTACTCAGGAGAGGAATTCCAGTGAGAGCTACCAAGCCAAAGCAGGATCAAGAAATCCCAAGAAGTGAAAATAGAGGCCAGAAGAGTACTTGGAAGAACTGTCTTCTGTACTGGTCTGGTTGTTGCTGTTCCTTGACACAGAGGAGTGGCCCTAAGCAGACAGTTTAATTAGAAGGAGATGACACAGGGCTGAAGTGCTTCGTTTCTGAGGTCTCACCTTGCACAGCTAAGTCAAAAAACCTGTGTCAAAATGTGTTCTGCCACGGAAGTCTTCAGAAAACAGGAAAGATGAACTAGTATAACCTTCAATAAGAAATGCAACCCAAAATTCCAAGAAGAGAAATTTAGTTGCTATAAGTTACCAAAAGGGATGCGTTCACATCAGGTGATTCATCCCATAGATAGAGAAAGCCCATTTCATTTCTACCAGTATATCCAGCTGAAACTCCTGTATCCTCCTGCTCTGGGTGGAAAATACCCACAAACCAAGTTCTTTTGTGTAGCATTTTAAATACTGTATACAGTAGACATTTATGTAACTCATACCAAACAAAGACATTTTGATGGCTGTAGACAGTATGTGACCAGAAATTAACAAAATGTCTGTATATCTGCACATAAAGCGAAGCTTCAGTGTGAGAGATCATTAGCGAATTTCTGTCAAAACAGTTGAAACACAACTTTCTATCAAAGTAAATACTAATTTGTGTACTTTCTCAATTTATTCAAGATGATTCTGAACTGGTTTACACATGACTGTAATACTTTATACTGTGTGTGCATATACATACATATATACACACACAAACACAAATACATGCAAACATTTGTTTGCTTAATCAAGTCAGACCTGTCTCACTCATATCAAGTCACAAAATGGATGCGAATGCACAGCCACAAAAATAGAGAGCAGATCCTGGATCAGATATTCCTGTCTGCAAATGAAAATCCGCACTCTCATGAGCCTGCCTGCTCCCCCTTCCCAAAAAATGTCATTACCAGAGGTGATGTGCTCCCCAAAGTTTTACTTTCTGGGAATCAACATTTTCTCAGTGAGAATAAATAAATAAATCTATCTCAATGCTACATTTTCACCTACATCTACAAAGCTGTATGCACACAACACACATCGTAATTTCTCCTGGCAAACACCGAAGTGAAAGCCATGAAATACTGTTAAAAGGTGCTCATATTCATGCATTTCAACTAACAGAAGAAAGTGACATTTCAAATATAATCACAGACTTGAATTTGGCTTGTGCTGTGCCATTTCACACCGTATTAAAATGTAGCTAACAATTGAAAACAGTGACACTGATCATTTAGTGAAAAGAGTTGTCGTGCGGGTTTCCCTTCTCTTGCTCCTTCACAAAAAGAAACCACCACCAGCATCACAGCGCACGTCAGCACTATCTGCTTCTCTCCACACAACTTTGATTCTTGCTGGTGTTTGTTCGGCTGATCCCTATCCTGGAATCACCCCCCTTGGCTGTGAGACATTTCACAGTCACATTTCACACTGCATGGATGATGAGGATGATTCATAATTCAGTACTCCCACAGTGTGCTCCTTCCCAAACTAAATCAGTCCTTATAGCTGTTTCCTATTCTCAGCAGGGCAAGATATTCAGGATACGTTTCCTGTAAGCACTCATTGAGAAGGAAGGGCTCTTCCTTTCCCTGCAAGTATAAGTATAAAGCACGTTTCAGCTCCCAAAACTTAAAACAAAGACTGGAAATTAGTCATCATGCAAATAGGCTCTAGCTGCGCTGTTTTTCAAGCCCTATGTCACTAGAATAATTGAATCCCCTCAATTCCCAGAAATGTGGTAATAATTAGGCTGGAAGGAGGAGAGAGATGAATGAGGAGTGAAAAAAAAAAAGAGAAAAAAGTCAAAACAAAGCCTAAGTAGCTATGACTAACAAAACTGAGCAAAAGGAGAAATAATGGACACATTTTCCTTCAGTACCTAATGAAACTGGCAGCAGTAGTAGAACAAAGATATCGTTGTTAATTCTGCACTCCTAAAATGTGATGATAAATTCATGAGACAACAGCTCTGGATTGGGTTCAAAGTGTCACCAGTAACCTTGAAAATGAGGCGAGGCAGGGAGAACATCAGTGCTTTATGCCAAAACTCCAGAAATCCTTGCCTGACACACACACAAGATTATCAAAACTACATAGGAAGAGTTAAGTGCTGCATTGTGTGACCTTGTAATGTTTATAACAGTATCAGTATTGCAGATACACCATGGTGTAAACACAGCCACCCAACCAAGAGAGTATAGATGGATTTGGAGGACACGCTGGGGGAGGAATGAGTCTGAGGTGGAACTACAGGCCATAAACTGCAGGCACAGATACGCAAAGCATAGCTGAAGTATTTACTATTTCTGATGATGACAGGAAGGGTTTAAGTTTACACTGTTTGGATACTGTGATCTGTATCTCTGTGAAGCAGAGTTGCCTACTTCTGATAAACTGTGCTAGAGTCTGTACCAGTCCTGCTTTAAGAAAATGACATAAAATAAACAGCTAGGAAAACCAAAGGATTTCCAAGGACATATGATCTGTGAACAGAGAACCTTGGTTCATACAGGGAAGAAGATACGTCCATTCCTGATGGACAAGAATCTATCCTTCCAGATTAATGGGGACATAGAATGATGAGCCTGAAGTTGATTAATGTTGTTACTAAAAGCATTGTTTATATGAGGTGCTTCCTACATTACTGCTTAAGTTTTAGGTGCTGGATTGGCATCAGGGCAAGTCTTTTTCCACAAAGGGCAGTTCTGCTTCTGGGATAAGGAACGCGGTGATAGTGTAAAATGCTGTTTGTTTAAGACGTGTTCAGCAGCTGCCAGTGTCACAAAGCAGAAGGCAAAGCCGCGGAAGAAAAGAGTTGATAGAAGAAACTCGATAGGTTCTGCTTCTCCTCCTTCCTGCTTTTTCTTCACGGCCATAATTCAAAAATCCTGACTTAGGTTTAAATATTCCATCACGGCAAAACTAACACACAAGAAAATGTACTGGCATGTACAGGTTATAGCTGTCAAGCATACATAGAGTACCAGGCTGAAAAGCACACCGCAGGATATGTACTGTTCAGCTTACCTGCTTTCTCCTTATTTCAGTTTTGATTTTCCACTGGAACAAGTGTGACAAAGCAGCAGATAAGGCATTTGCCCAGACTGCTCTTCTGGGCTCAAATCAGCCCTGAGGCCTATCATGGAAATATCTGCAACCACTCCAGCAGTGACTCACAGAGTTTTAAAGGTTAAAATCCTTCCAACATAATAACAACAACAACAACAACAGACTGCATATGCCACTGGTTAAAGGGATACATTGTTCTCGCCAGACTGCTCTTAATACATTAGTGATCTTTCCTCAAAGAGAACATGTGGGGCACCATCTCCAATGAACAAAGTTAGAGGCTGGAACTGAGCAGGACATGATTTTACCATCCTGCAAAAACCAGAACATTTCAACATTATTCCACTCAGCAGCAGAATGGGACCAAGAGAAGTCCCAGAAGGCCAAAGAAAGGAGAACTGACTTTCTTTCCTGCAACTCTGAAAACATAACCTAAAAGCCCTGTTCTGCCTGGACAAGGGGCTTCTCACAGTTTTAGTATGACAGACAACACAGTGGTGGGCTGTGCTTTCTCTATGATTTTTAAAGACGTATAGAGATGAAAACCTATTCATTGTTGCCCTGAAAAACTTTACAGACAAGAGCATGAATAAAACAGGCATTTTCCTTACTATAAATAAAAAAATAGATCAGAGAACCTCTCAAACATATTGAGGTCCCCTACAGAAGTCATACCAAGCTCCATGCCTAATGGCCATGTGGGAGATATATATTCACAGTAGCTGTACTCACAATATCATAAAATTACAAAGAAAACCCTCCCAATTACAACTTAGACTATGCAATAACTCAGTCTGGTTTCAATCAAAAATATTTTCAAGTATATTTGTTCCTTGTGGTAGTTATTGTTCCTTATAGCTTTTCTGAATGGAAAAATGAGGACTTTAAAAAATCAGCACCATAAAATGCCCTCTAACATAAAAGAAACTCATTTGTGGTTTCTACTGCAGCAGCTGGAATATGAAATGTTACCTAAATTCATCTGTGTGTCTCATTTTAAAACAGCTACTAAACTTGCATTTAACTCCTATGAAATTAAGCTTAACTCCTATGAAATTAAGCATTCATGCCTAATTGTACAGGCCTCGTGCCTGGTTAGGGGTGAAATGTTCCAAAGCTCAGCCATAAAAAGGTCAGGTTCTTGGGTCAGACTCTGAAACATTATTCCCTTTCAGATATTCAGTTTACAATACACCTGCCACTATTCATTTTGTAGTACTATTGTCACGTTATTACCCAGCTTGGTTTGAAGTACAAAACTAAATCTACTGCACAATAGTCAGTGGGAGGAAATAAACACTGTCAGAAATGTTTCCAACTTTGTATTTAAATAGCTAGTGCTTCCACAGAAGAGGAGAGACAGCTGAAACCTTGCAGAAGACTGAGTCCTTTGGAAGTTCTTTATGATCTAGCAAAAGCTTTTCCATTTAGAAAATGTTATGAAGCCCCTGTTAACAGGCTTATAGAAACATATACTTTAATAGGAGCAAGTAATGCTAACATCCTGCACGGCACTGGATATGCATGTATCTGTATAACAACAGTTAGCGAGTATTTAGCTTGATAAATCAATTTTGAAAGATTTTTTTCTCTTGTATTGAATTAGAAAAAAAAATCATAAGAAATAGCTATGGCTGCAAGTGATTAGTTTGGAAGACTTTTTGTTCTTAAATATTTAAGATGCCAGTTACTACATCTCCTCACATATTTTCAGCTGAGGTGATAACTAAATCCATTATCATCAGCTGCCCTGATCTTTGGCGTATTTCTTTCTTCTCAAGATTATTGCTAATACTCTAAGCAAACAATTAAAAAGGAAAACGTGTTGAATAGAATAGGAAGCAAGCAAGCAAGCAAGGGCAACAGGAACTTAATAGCCACAACTGGGACACATGTTCGAGGTTGGTTCAAAGCAGAAACTGCACTCTGATCCGGGAGCAGATTATTGCTATGATCTGGCAATAGGGGTACCAATAAGGAACCATTGGGTAAAGGAGCATTTAAACAGAGAAGTGGAGCAATCCTAAGGGAAGAGTTTTGAGAACCTTCTCTTCTATGCTGTACCTTGTAGAACAGCACTATACCATTTTCTAGGATGAGAACTGTATGCTGGCAATTCAACATGGTGGAAAATAATTTGTATTGCAGTGTCATGGCTGGGATAAACAGGATAGCACTGACCACTGGACTGATAGAAGATACCCTGATATTGGCATGTCACTGGTGTCACCTGACTACTTTGTGTATTTTTTATTATCCTTTGTCTTTTATGGAAAAAGAGTTGAAATATAACAGCAACACTGAAGCATAAAATGTTCTTTATGGAAAGAGGGCTCTCCCTGCTCAAGAAATCGAAATCAAACTGGTTTTTGGAACCCTAGAGTTACTCAGCTGTGTATGTGTGACTGTGCCACTAAAAAAACCCACAGTGTATTCTCTTTCCCCTTTACCTGCCAAAGAGAGTTGTCAATAATGACAGTTCAAGCTCAGCATAAAGTTTATTTCTGAATGAAACATATACTTTGTTGTGTGGAGCTTTTAGTTTCAAAGACAGACAGTTCAGTTCCTTGATTCTTGAAAGAACTGACAGTAAATGCCTACAGAAATACATTTTAGTAGATAACAGATTCAGTCACAAAGACCCACCATTAACCACAAGGTCTCTGTCAGGCTCATTAGCTCTGAGTCTTGTTTGAATTCTGAGACAGCTTTGCCACAAAGCAAGCAGACTTTTCTTTGCAGATGCCTTTTAAGGCAAAGATTACTTGAGCTAAAGCTATTCTGTTGGACAACATGGGTTAAGCCTGGAATTTTACTGAGCCAGGTAAGAACAAGATGACTCCAAAGTGTTTGAAAATGAGTTTATGTTGTGTGTCTGTGTATCTATACAGGTAAACAGTTATCAGCTGCCGTGACATATGCTGAAAGTTTAAAAATGGAAACAGAAATGTAGAAGTCAGCTAATGCCTAACTTTTTATTGAGAAATTATTTCATACTGATTTTTAATTTTGGATTTTTCAAATATTAGGGTATTTTCAGTCATAAAATGGTAAAATTGATTGAAAGGAAAAGTCAAGATAGTCATGATCCTGATCTCTGACAACTTATTAAGAATAGAAAGCAACCAGCCTCCCCTTCAAGTTACCTCAGCTTTGTAGTGAACAATTTGAATTCAGTGGTTGACAAACCCCTTACACGCATTCCTATCATCACTGAATAGGTTTTGTTTGGTTGTTCTTTTGAGTTTTGCTTGTTTGGGACATTTTTCTAGAAGCATTTTATTAGCATTAAAAGAAGACAAAGTCATTCAACACTCTTAACCCTTAAGACCCCTCTGTTGATACTAGAGTTACACAGGTAAGTAGTCCAGCACAAGGAACTGTAAGTGTTAAGGCTCACCTGCATTCTTCTCAGTTACAGATCCTGCTGGAAAAAATAAACCTTATCTATTTACAAATGGAAACTTATAACATCAAAATGAAATGTAAGTTGAGAACAGTTTGTCTCTGATACGCTCTTTGACTGTATGATTTGAAAGGAACGTTAAGATCTGCCAGAGGGGGACTATTAGAAATGAGAAACATGACAAGCTCCTTATCTCTTCTGAGACAAGAGTTATTTGTTGCTGGAGGAACACAGTGAGGCATGTGTGGGGGCAGATTTGTATGGTTCTCCCAGCAGGGAGAGAGGCTACATCAGTATCTATTAAAAAGATCATCTCACTTTGCTATACCACCAAATCTTAAGGAATACTGTCGATTTAAATATGCATTGCTAAATACAGCATTTCTCATCCTGGTCTAAACTTTGTACTAAATTCATTACATGCAGTGAGCAATTGCATAATAAAGAGAAATAAAAGTTGAGGCAGGCATTGATTATCTGAATTTGCAAGCTACATCTGTGGATCTCATGAGGAAAGCTGCAGATCCTCAGATGCACAGGAAGAAGTGAAGGCAGCTAGAGTACTGGATATGTACAGCACCACTTTAATTATCAGCAACAGATCTCTATTCATGTAGTTGGGAAGAAACAATACAGATGCCACTCACAAGTTACCTATGTGGGCATGATCAAGACCCACCAACATCAACTTTGCTGAAGTGTTCAGGCTTACAGTCTATGCGTGGTCTACTTTAGAGTCCTGTCCTGCTTTTTCTCTTGAGACTTATTCTAATGCTCTTAGAGAAATCCAGTTGCCTAAAGATCATAACTGACTAGCAGATACTGTTAATGACACCATGGCAGCATTGCAGGCCTTTGACTTCACTTCCAAGAGTAACAGACCCTTTCACAAGGCATGAATATCCATAGTGTGACACCTACTGCTTCAAAATCTACATTCATACCAATAGTGTTCTAAACAGTTATCTGGTTATACTGTTGAGTTACTGCACATGGTTTCACTCTGTATCTTCCTCCCCTGTGCTTGCTGCGTGGCTTTTGGCAGACTCATGAAAGATATGACTCAGCCACTTGTCAGCACAATTTTTATGAGCTAAGGATAACTGAGTAGGAAGCAAGCTTGTCTCTCAAGCAAAATCTTTATTGATTACTGATTGTTGAAGCACTGTGTTTGAAGTGGGGTTAGCAGGAGACAGTACATTAAGTTTCCCAATAATAAGGAAGCATGTCTGCGAATCCCTAAGGGGTTTGTGAAATCACCTATACATGTGAACGATTAAAACAAGTTTCCCTTGCTTCACTGGTGACCAAATTTTTCTATATCCCACTACAAAAATGACATTTTCTTTTTCTTAATTTAGGATCACTACAGATTTACAGTAAAATCTGAAACTCAAAAGCTAGCAACAAAAGTGACGTTCCTCTGGATTTAGTGCTCCATAAGCACAACAGAAAGCAAACTCTACCTTTGGGCTCCTTTCTTTCATGAACAGTTGTCCTGAAGTCACTGAGTAACTCAGATGTACTTAGGATCAAGTACGTGAGTTAAGAGATGTTTAGAGTATTAGCCATTTGCAGCATTTGAAGGCAAAAGACACATTTACCATGGAGAGGATTACAGTCAGTTATCTACACCTGCATATGTCTGCAGTGCAGTACAGCACTTCCACTTTCACACACTCCCAAATTATCATTACCTAGGTGACTTCTTTAAGAAAACACTTTTAGATAGGGTGTAAGAGCTTTCCC
>JAOEHX010016873.1:0-12387 GCA_025448015.1 Bolborhynchus lineola | reverse complement strand
CTTTCCCTTAATCAGACTTCATATAAATGTGTTGCAATGCATGGAGATCTGTCCTGTTTCCAGATCAACTGGGTTTTACTCCATATTCTCTGTGCTGTGCCTACCTTAAGACTGCCCATCTTCAATATTAACTTTACTTGCAAAAAAACCCACAATTAAATTACACCGCACTAATCAGCAGAATAATTCCTTCCTAATAGCATAATTCTGATACTGATGTCCTACAGCTTCAAGCATTAAAGCTGAATTTCAGAATACTGTTTGTGTAACTTACACTAAGCAGATCATCCTATGCTTTGTTAATAGCTCAGTAAGAGATTCTTTCCACTCTATTCAAGCTTTTTATTATTATTATTAACTTCTTCATAAAGAAGTTCACAAAGACTCTGCCTGTTCTTGGCTCACTATTACCTCTTCCAATAGTTTCTTTGGCACAAACATCTTCTGGATACTTAAAGAAACCTGACCATTTTCTCAAGCTAAATTCTTTGTTCCATTAAAGTTCTTTGTGATTCAATGTGAACTGATAGCTAAAAATTCCTCTTTCCACAGAGCATTCCCCTCCAACCAGAATATAACAAAATTGGGTTCATATTACTTGTGTCTCAGCCCAGCTTCAGTATAAACGAATCATCTACCTTTACTGTTCCTTCTGTTGCCTCATTTTGCCATTTGCTCCAAGTCAGGATCTAACCCAAAATGTAGCAGTGCTCCACTCTGTAGTCATGTATTAGAAATGGTTTTCTTATCCAAAAATGGCCATATTAGTTCTAACACAGACAAATGATTGAAGGCTCAAGTGTAAAGTGTACCACAATCATTACAAGAATAGCTTTATCAGCTGAATAACAGGCATTATATGAAGATTTATACATTTCTCTTTTCTCATGTACCACTGCCTACCAGTATGGCTCTAAATCTGATGTATTCATTATCTTGTAAATCATTATAAGGCACAGGTTTTATTATGCTTCTATATGTGGCAGAGAGATCTCAAAATATGCCATGGGTATGGATTTGCTGTAAGAAAGGAAAATGCTGAGATGGTATTCATCAGAAAACAAACAAATGTTGCCATGTTTCTTGTTACATGCAGTTCCAGTTAATGAAAGTACAATGGTTTCACTAGGTAGAGGTCTTTTGGGTTCTTGGGGTTTTTTAAACTTACATTGAAATTTTATTTAAATAGGCTTCTCTCTTTTTTGGTCTTTTTGTTGTGGTTTGTGGGGGGGGTTTCTCAACAAACTCTCTTCCCCACATCTTTTGTAGTTTCTAGGACTGTATGTTTCTAGCTGGGCTAAACAAAGCCATTTAAATATGTAAAAATTAAGGAATGTTGCATGAGGAAAACAACCCACTCAGCACTAGTCTAAACAAGACAAGTCCTGCACTTCATAAACAAACATTTCTACCCACCTCTCTTTTGTTATTTTTCTTTCTAATATGGAACATATGTAACTAGCTTTGAGACAATTGGAAGTAAAAGTATGTTTGGGATCATATTATCCACTATCTTTCAGGCACACAAGAAAAACAAAGCTATTAGTACAGCTCAAACTGATCTTGTATGATAAAAGGTCTATTTAATCTGCTGGCAAAGTAATTTCAGAATCACGTGATAGTGAATGTATTCATTCTTTTGCCTCTGCTTGCTCTGATTTAATATGAAGCATGTAAGCTGTCTGTCACTGCCTATTCTGATTCATTAACCTCATTATTGAAAATCAGTCAATTTTATCATTCTACTTAAATATATCAAAATGTAACGCAAGACTATATTCATCAAATACTTTAGGAAACATGTAATTATTCCTGATGCATGAATTTACATTATGCAGAAATGTTATCGTGGTCATAACTGGAAAGTTACTTTGCATTATGAAAATAGTTTTGCCCTCTTCACTTCTCCTCTCCCATCAGCTTTACTGAAGGGACCTAACACCCACAGTGATGATTTTTATATTTCTTACAGTTATAACTGACATTGGTAAATTCAAAATAGATTAAACGTGATTTGAAAAGAAAGAATTTCACCATTTCCTAAATCTTGGAGTTATGACACATTATTTGGATCAGAAACTTTGTATTTGATTTACATTACTAAGGATTGGGGAAGGTTTGTGCCAGTTTCTGGCAAGCTACAAAGGGAACTGATGAATCGATACTGCCACACTTACTGCCTTGAGAAATCTCTCAGGGTAACCACATAGGAAGTGAACCACTCCAAACATCAGGTGTCCCTCTTTCTCCTTCTGTTGGCTATTGCCACTGCTTCCTCATCCCGTAGACCTGCAAGTCCTTTTCTGGCCGACAGCACTAGAGAGGTAGAAATGAGAATATCTGTCCCAGCATTGCACTGCACTGGACTCTTGTTCCAGGCTTCTATTCTGGTACTTGGTAAACCAATAATAAAACCACACAATGCAAATATCAAAAAATAAATAGAAAACTGCTAGGGAGAAGGAAAAAAAGAGGTTAAAGTTTTGGCTATAGCTGATGAATGGAAAATTTTCTCTTCCTTTTCTCCCTAGCAGCATGTTGTTGGTTTTTTTAAGCAGAAGTAGGAAAAAGGGAATAATAAACTTAACTTTATCTAAAGCCAACTCAAAGTGGTTTGAAAAGCTGAGAGTGTTTCTTGAGAGTTGTTTCTGATCACTCTGTTCATGCAGCATACGTACTGAGGAAGCACATAAACCAGGGATTTAAATACCAACATTACTAGAAAATTTAGTAATATCATGCTAAGCATTATAATGGCCATGTTTTTCCTGTTTGAAAGGCAGTATAATAATTCCAAAACTTAAAGGAATTGTAGGGAGAGAAACACGGAAGTTTGGAAGGTGCTTTCATTCTGTGATAGCATGATCCAGCAGGAATACAAAAACTGAAGCTAATGACTATCACTCATTTCAATTTTAACTGTTTCAGACTGATTATTTTTCTTTTTCCCCTTCATATGCTTCAATATTTACCATCATTCAAGTGCTCCCTACTTCTTAATTTCACAGCTTTCAGATTATGAATTATTATACTGGGTTTTTTTTAAAGCAAAATATATGTGTAACAAAGAATATACAAGAAATCCAAATAAATATAAGAACTGGCATCAGTAACCTATGACAGCACAGAAGTGCAAGACTCTTCTATCATTGCAACACAACCATTGTAAAGAACTTACCTTTGATTTTAGTGCTTGATAAATGAGAAAACCAGAGTTCATTCACTCACATATGATAGGGCTGCATGGGTTTTATTTAACACAAAGGAGCAATTCCTAATTATTGCATCATTACAGAAAAGAGATATGATTCTAGATAAACCCGAAAAAAAGGCAACCCACTAAGTATAGATGTAAGTGGTACCTACTCTCGTGGAGGTTTAGTACAGAAACTAACTGAAGGGTTATGTTAAATTTGATGGCTTGGATTTTGTGTGGACCTACAGATGTGAAATCAAGGAAATAAACCTATTCTTTTCCCTTGTGGTTATTCTGAAACATCTAAATTATAAATTCAACCAAGGCCACGATAAAAGTAAGTTAAAGCATTTCTACTGCATTAAGATTTGTGTATTTAAGTACAGTATTTCACTTAGGTAGAAGTTTGTGGCCTTCTCAAAATCTGATACAGAAGTTTGGTAACAGTCAATGGCTAACTAGATGATTTCGCAACACCAAAAAGTATGTCACATATAGAATGTTCTGCCCATTTCCACAGGCTGCTGAGTAACGAAGGAAAGAATATAAGAAATAAATTAAGAGTCCATGAAGATTTGAATGTTAAAGGAAACACGGCAGCCTTAGGCCATTATGGTTTTTAACACACATATATATGGATAAAAACCCACTGAACCATTCTGTGATTCTCTGACTGACATCCATAACATTTATTGAGGCTGTTCATAATTGCTTTCTTACAGGTAACTATTTAACAACATTGTTAGCCTGTGGATAGACTATCTTGGCAAGAAATCATTAGTTGCTGTATAATGACTATTTTACACATATTACATGACTGACTCAGGCTTAACCCCACATTGAATTATAGTCTTCGCATGCACCAACTTGCTGCAGCTAACAGCTCTACATCTCTATTAATGTGAACTCACCAAAGGTGACTTTTCATAAAGCTTGATTCCACTGTAGGTATCAATGTATATCACAGAAATGTGAAGAGAATTTCAAGGAGCTCTTTGTTAACACTGATCCACCTCTTCTTTTCCTTTTCCCCTGACCCTTCCCTCTCCCTTTCCTTATACAAGCACACATACTCTGCCACCCAGGGCAAGCACTTTTTCCACAGGGAAGGACTGCGGTGGGTCACAGAAGCTGCAGGATGCACAATTCACTGGTAGTGGAACAAGGCAGAGATGTGGGTCAGGAAAACGCAGCAATTAATGACAACCCAGTCAAAGAGAAATACCAAACTTCTGATTTCAGATTTCCTAAATGTCAATTCTACAAAATAATAGTTTCTACTTTCTGAACTAACTTGTCTTCCAGACACTACACAGAAGGAAAGATCTTTAAACTGGTCTTTAACAGAAGTATAGCTTAGTTTTCCTTTCTGCCATACATCACAGAAAAAAAGAGGTTTTAAAGGTTCTGCCAATCAGTCAAGCTTATGTTATAGCCACTTCACGAACCTGCCCACGTGCTTGGCCACATGGCTAACCAAACATTCAGAAGAAGGTTTTGGAAATTCAAAGCCTTGTTTTCTTTTTTTTATTTGCAAAAGTGGGCTTGTTGCCTTTCTGGGAAACCAAAACCAGACAACTATCATGTCTTCAGTTGTCGGCAGGAGATTAACATTAGGAAGTTCCTATGTTTATCAATACAGAAATGAAAGGCATCTTACATGAAAGGAAAAAAACATCCTTTTTTATGAAGTGCTTCAGAATCCAACAATGAAAAGCCTGCTATATAGAGCTCAGTACCTGTAGATTGTCACACTGTTCAATTTAATATAACCCCACAAACATTGCAATATTTGATAATAATGTTACATTTCATTTGATGAAGTTAAATTTACAGCTCCTTGTAATTAAAAACCCACCTAAATGCATGACTTTCTTTTTCCCTGTAACTCAGCTGCCACAATACTTGTCAATACCTAATATATTCCTTAATCCTTACTTCCCTGTTCACCACTAAAGTATTTGCAGCTCTCCATCTTTTTGGCAGGGCAAGGGGTAGCATACATGTGGTCTTATTTGTGAGCTGACACACGTGAGCCAACAATGCTTCCTGGAATGATGAAGTTTGAGGAATACTCATGGCAATCTCACCTGCATTTCAGTGAGGCAACTTGGAGAATGCCTCTCCGTTACCAGCTGCTGTGCCTATAAGCTCACTCTCCTCTACAACTGACATGAGTTAAGACAGCGGTATCGAAAGGTACTAAAGTGATGAAGAATAACTACAAAATAATAATATTGTGCATCTTTTTTCTACCATATTCTTTTTTCTACCATATTCTAAGCAAATAGAGAGAAATGTGCATTGCAAGTGTGAAAAGGTGACAATCAAACAGCAGTTCCTTGATGTTTTAAGGTAGGATAAAGTACACAAAGCTAGCATATTAGAAATCTAACATCAGTACATGAAGGCATCCCACAGTCAGCATCTTTAAGTGCAGTATACAACTGTTTGGCTGGAAGCTGGTATTTCCAGTGACATTTGGCTCCCAGTAACAGCCCAGAATGCATATCCTGCCAGGACAGGTAAGCAGTACTAATGCAGGGAACATACTGCAGCATTCAGAAGTACTTCATTTATTCTATACAAGCTGGCTTTTGAGCTTGTGCATAAAATAGCCTCCTGTGGCTTAGAAATAAAATACTATTTAACATTCTGTGCATGGAGCTGTACTTTGAATGAATCACTGGTGTTGTCAATATGGGGAACCCTTTCACTTTAGCACGTATGAACTGAGTAATTCTGAACTCCTTTCACTATTCCTATTCCAGTAAAAACACAGGATCCAAAGACGTTACAGGAAGGGGTTTGTAGTTGTTCTCTGGGAGTGAGTTCAATTCTGTCAAATCACTGACTGTGTCAGCAGATGTTTGCATCATCCAAGGTTAATCAGAGGGAATAAGGAATCAGCGTCATCATAGGTCAGTGGAATTGCAGAGTCTAAACATAAAGGGATTAATGTGAAATACTGTAAGTATTAAAAAAGCTTTTGGTGTAAAATACGGACTTTGTCATTTCCCTCAAAGGCTGGTGTGTCACTGCTTCTGATTTTAGCATGCACCCCACAAGCCAACAGAGACCCACCCAATGAATTTGTTTTATCTGAAAAGAGAAATTGGTTTTTTTTTAATTGAAAGATTAAAAGCAAGGAACAGGGAAAAGAACCTGCAAAAGGGGAGGAAAATTATTCAGCACTGCACATCTTGTGAACTATAAAGAGATAGCATGCTAGGAAAGTATAACTTTCCTAAGTTATACAGTATATATAGTTTCACATGCAAACTATATATACAGTATATATATAGTTTCACATGCAGACTGTATATATAGTTTCACATGCAAACTGCTGGCCAGATGTTAAGGAAGTGAAGGAGAGTGACTAAGGAAGAGTTATATTAAATATGTAATTCTAAAGTCAGACCACTTGAGCCAAGGATTCAGTAACTAATGGAGAGGAGGTTTGATACACGTCAAATAATTAAGCCTTCAACAGGAAATATTTATAGGCTGAGATTACAGAGCTGATAAAATAAAGGTATCTGGGATGAAAAAAAAAGGTACTGTTGGATAAAAAAAAAAGGTACTGTTGAGGGTCTAAAAAAGTATTAGTGCTGGAGACACGAAAGAGGACATAAAGAAATCTCTTCAGTACTGGGGAAAAAGGTATATAAAACACAGACTTGTTAAAGAATACAGTGCTGCTTGAGAAGATTGGCAAAAAGGGGGAAAACCCAGAACACAACACTAGATGTTATTATCAAAGTGGAGATCATCCAGAAATAAAGAAGCTTGGCTACAGTACTTACATAAAGATGAACAAAACAATCAGCCTGCACAAGAGAAAACAAATTCTGCACTGGATAGACAAACTTAAGGAAAAGAAGAAACTATAGCCCTGACTGTATGTTAACTATGGCTATCCAAGTTAAATGACATTGCAAAATTAAATGGCATAACCATGCCCGCACCTGGAAGCGGCTATCTAGACACGATTTTATCAGTGTTAAATAAAGCTGAGGTTCCTTATGCATCATGGTCACATATTCCTGAATATTAGCTTTTTTTCCCCAGAAGATGTTGGTAACAAGCTATGGTGTTCGCTATCACCCCAAAATCCTTCCCACTGAACCACTGCTGCCAGTTTTAGCTTATTTCACTGTGGTGATTCCACACCGTCTTTACAATTTGTCACTTTGAATCCTGGTTCTGTCCTTCCTTGTAGCTTGCCCTCATCATCCTTAGAGCTTATAAACACATGGTTCCATCATCAGAACAAGTATTAAGAGCAGTTATACTGGAGGTCTGAAAACACGTATTACTCAGCAAAATAAAAATTGCACATTTCCTGAAAACAGACTAAATATTTTGGTTTCCTTCAGACACTTTCTAAAAGCTCCCAGATCAGAGATACTTTTTTCCCCATAGTCTTTTTTCTTCCATCTGCTTATGATATATGGCCACTTCCATATCTCCCATTTCCAAAGGAATTACTTCAAAACAGTTTAGCATTGCTATCTTTTCCATTTATGATGGCTGCTGATTGAGGCGGCATGCTACCAAACTGGGATGTTTTGAACATTGTGGTTTGTCTGAATTAGGATTTACCAAGAACCAAAGTAACTTGGTCTACAATTTTCTTTTGACACAAACCTACGTGCAGATAGTTTATAGGGCAACAAAAGTACACTTCTTTTCCTAAAGATAGCAAAAATGGTCAACTTAGTGAAAATAAGGTGGCTTACATCAAGATGGATTATGGTGCAATCAGAAAAAGCATACATATAGATGAGTTAAGAAAAAAAGTCAAACTTAAAGCACACATCAAATTCCTTACCACTTGCTTAGGGCATGCATCCTGATCAGTCCTTTATCTTCCACATTATGCTAGAACTAGAAATTCTATTAGATACTACACTGAGAATAGCACTTATTCTGTTGCACACATATAAGCATAATATTAGAGAAGATTTTCTAGTTCTTCTAGCCCAATCCCATCTTTTAGCCCAATCCCATCTTTTCAGTTACTGCTCTATAGAATTCCCTTGATAATCTGAGTTGCAACTTGAAAGTAATCACTCCAAGTAGGAGTTAACCTCATTGCTTTACAATAAGGTTACAATTTCTTTGCATTTGTTTTTTAATTTTTGGGATAAATGCATTAGTAGCCACTTTGCTTATTTCTCTGTGTTAATACAGTTCTTTAGCTTAAATATCTTCCTTTTATGTTGTATGCCCCATTCAGTTTTTGTCTAATCTGCACAAATATATCCCCCCTTCTTTGCTGAGCTTTGCCAGACCAAACAAGCCAATTTCTTCTGCTCCATTCTTTTACAATCATCTCTCCCTTCCCTTTATAGTTCTAATAAGTACATCCATATTGCTTTTTCACATGGCATGCCTTTTCCACAGGAGTTATTCAAGTTGCACACAGCTTTTGCACAGCCCTGAACTTCTAATAGAAGTATCTTATCCAGTAAACTCTAAACCACATTTTCATGGCTTACTCACACTCAATTTGTGCTGAACACACACATTTTTTTCATATTAGTTGCTTCTGACACTAAGCCTACAGCAGATATTCTTACTGCCGGTCCCTAAGAAAACAGCTTTATCTTATCCAATCTTAACCCATTTCTTCTACATCAATCCTCAGTTGTTTGAATTCACTCCTTGTACTACTGACCACTGGTTTAATCAGGATGTGTCTATTTTTAAATGCCAAGGTCATTAACAAAACTATGAAGCAAGAATGTTTGCCAAACTCTGCCTTCAGGTTCACCATTTATAAACCCAAGCCAGACTGAGTACAAGCCAGTATCCCACACTGTTAACACCTGCCAGTAGTATAGTATATTTCTTATCATTTCATTATTCCCCATCCTGCATGGCAGTTTCATGTGGTGCTGAATGCCAGATACATCACAAATGCACCAGAGAAAGGTAATTTTGCCTCTTTTCCCCCAGATTTCTGTCTACAATCAGACATTTTAAATGAAATAAATTTGCTCACCACATATGTACTGATTTGCAATTGGCAAAGTTGTGCCACTTTTTGGTTTTCCTGGTTTCCATGTTTCCTTCACAGTTGCTGTGAAGTTTTCATCCTACTGAGATTAGACAATTCTGGTATAGTCCCTGGATCATATTATTTCCCTCTCTTTCCTCATCTTTAGTGGAAGTGCCACAACTGAAGTGATCGGTTTAAATGAAATTATTGACCTGCGTTCAGTCATTATTCACAACATAATATTTTTACACATTGTATATTAATATTCTTTTTTGCATATAACAATTATTGAGCCTTCCTAGGGGGCTGCTCATTGGAAGGAATAGGCCAAATTTCCGTTTTGACATGACTTATATTCTAAGAGCTCAAGGCACATTACTGTTTAGAAAAGCATGCTCTACCTGAAGGACCAAAGGTTAATTTTAGGCTACTGAAAACTTGTTAGCTACACTATGTTTCTGTGTGTGCAGTCTTTCAGGGAGATAATATGTAAACTGAGTGACCATCATTCTGAGTCTCTATCAGCTACACCCACTGAGTCATTTCAAAAACATGAAGCTAAGGAAGTTACAGAAGGAAGATTCACATAGCAGTTTGCTGATGTCTCACATGTATTAATCTGCTCACGGGAAATTCACAACCATTACAGTTTTGCCTACTGAGCCACATCTATTAAAATAAAGAAATAAATAAAAGAATAAACACCTAAGCCCTCCTACTTCCTGCAGATACACTACATCTTGCTATGAAAAACCTTAAAATGTGGAGAGTTCCTGCTGAGACTGAATAGCTGCTTCCACAGCAGTAAAAGAAGGTGACTGGTTTCATTCCTTTCTTGAAGTGACATGCTCTTTGTCTGGCACTTTTTGGAACTCCCTCACTAGTGTAGCATATTTGATGATTATACCCATAAGCAATATTACAATCAGCATGCTATCAAACTGCTTCTGATTTTTTAATTTAACAGTTCCTCTTGAGCAACAACCAAGAAACATGACCAATTTTTCCAACAAGATTCAGAAACCAGTTCTGGCTGACCAAATAAATTATAGATGACTCAAAATTAGTCAGAGGTAGCATTGGCTTAATCTTTGAGAATGATGAAGCCAATATGTATAAACTACCCTAACTTGCAGCTTAAAACCGAACTCTCACAAGCAAGTAAGCTTAAAAATCCTTTAGAGATAATCTGAAATGCCTTGGAATTAATTAATTAAAGTTAATTGCTTTTCCTGGCCCACCTTTAAAAGGGAAATGTGAAAGGTCAAATTAAAAATAGGTTAGAATTAGAATTAATGCTTTCTCTGATGCTCACCAAGAGAACACGAAGAGAAGGTTTTGCAAAGGTTTTTTTATCAGAAAAACCTTAATAGTTGTGAATGGAAATGCACACTCAAAATTCCCCCTGCACTGATTTGTAAAACACCATTAACATTTTAATCATAGAATCACAGACTGGTTTGGGCTGAAAACGACCTTAAGGTCATCATCCAGTTCCAATCTGCAACGGCCAGAGGCACCTTCCACTAGAGCAGGTTGATCCAAGCCCCATCCAACCTGGCCTTGAACACTGCCAGGGATGGGGCAGCCTCAGCTTCTCGGGGCACCCTGTGCCAGTGCCTCAGCACCCTCACAGTAAAGAACAGGGTCTAGTCATAATAGAACTGCATTTAGAAATTCCTGAAAAATGTTTCTTCCAATTCCCATTTTCCAGAAAGTTTTCCAAAATGTAAGATACCTAAAGTAAAAGTTTGGAAAGTAGACAGGTCTAAAATGATATGCCATTAACCTTGAGACAGCCTTTTCAGGTTTGGATTCTTACAGACAGCAAAGTCTGTGAATTATACATATGTTTGAATATTAGGACATGTTACAAAGACATTGAAACCAGAAAACTACTATTATTAGAATATATAGATTGCCCATATAAGCATATAGAAACATAAACATATTGCCTATAGCATACGTAATAACATCATAGTATATTTGGTTTGAGACATAGGAAATAAACAGCACTTTTGAGAACACCTATTAACTCCAATAAACAGCTAGTTCCTTTTCCTCAAATTTTGATGCACACAACACTGACAAATTAAAGTCTGCTCATTGTTCTGAGAGGTAACCACCAAATTCTATTGGAAAGCTACTGATTTCACAGTTTTGCACAGGCTTCCCTAAAGTTAACATGGCCACAATTCAGGACTACAGACACAGTAAAAAACAGAGACAGATATTTTTGATTCAGACATACCAATGAAAAATGTTTCTGTAAGCACACCAAAACCTGTGAAATTTAAATCTGATCTTAAATCTCAGAAAACCAATATATACATCCTGAGTTACCACAAGATAATGTGAGAAGCTGTCACTTCGTGGCTACAAAACTCAAAGCACATCCATGGTAACAGCTCTGGCACGTGATTCAACTTGCATTAGTTCATGCAGATTGCCATCATCTTACCTTATGGGGTTTCCACAAAACACGGAGTTGTGGTTCCCATCACTGCAGACTATGAGCACTTGAGAGGAATGTACAACAGATTACAGGATCCTCCCCTGGGTAAGGGAGAGAAAACAGCAAAAAAAACCCAACCCCACAACACCCTACCTTAATCTTTAAACTGAAAATATTCTTGCTGATTAAAAATACTATGAAGTGAACAAAATAGAGTAAGCTATAAAAGTTCATAGTTTTTTTACTTGAGGGCTCAGTCCAACAACTTGCTAAAAGACTGCAGAATATACTTGGTGAAAGGCTTCTGCCACCACCAGTACCATTGCAATTGAGGCTTTACGGAGGACGTGGGCTCATTATGCCTAACATGAGTTGAGAAGACAACTAAACCTGGGTCTGTTAAGGATGTATTTAAGAAAACTAAATTAGGAAATACATATGATTAAGGGGAAAGATGCAATCAACTCTGAACTGTTCTCCATCACAGAATCATAGAATCATAGAATAATAGAATAGTTAGGGTTGGAAAAGACCTTAAGATCATCCAGTTCCAACCGCTGCCATGGGCAGGGACACTTCCCACTAAACTAAGTTGGCTAAGCCACTGTCCATCATATTTGAAGAATCATGGCAGTCAGGTGAAGTTCCCGAAAACTGGAAAAAGGGAAATATAACCCCCATTTTCAAGAAGGGGAAAATGGATGAGCCGGGGAACTACAGAGCAGTCAG
>JAOEHX010016871.1:0-19303 GCA_025448015.1 Bolborhynchus lineola | reverse complement strand
CCCTCAACCTGCTGGTTACGCTGCTTTTGATGCAGCCCAGGATATGGTTGGCTTTCTGGGCTGCAAACACACACTGCAGGCTCATGTTCACTTTTCCATCAACCAACACCCCCAAGTCCTTCTCCGCAGGGCTGCTCTGAATCTCTTCTCTGCTCAACCTGCAGCTGTGCCTGGGATTGCTCCGACCCAGGTGTAGGACCTTGCACTTGTCATATAAAATATCTTAACAGCCAGAGCAATGGTTTGGAAGTAATTTCTCTCGCCTCTCCTTGTCCAAGTGTCTTTTGTATACTGGAGGTGCCCAAGAGTAAATTACAGTAGATTCAGGAACACAAACTGTTTTCATTGTATTTATTCAATCCTTTGAAATTAATTTGAGATATAACAAAACAACCTTTGAAACTGCTTATAAGGTATGGACTTACCCAGATAACTGGTTTACATATACACTACATTCCAGCCACACTGTGTGTCTTTCAAGCAAATAAAGAAGATCCATACTGAGGAAATCCATGTGATATACCATTTATTGGCAGAAAAAAACGATACAGTGGTTGGAGAAATCATCAGAGAAAAATTGTGTCAACACAGTACTAAAAAGTAATAACCCCAAAGGAATACTGGGTGAGAAAATGGTGTGGGAAGAAGACAGTGTTCCCCATGAGAGAGAAAGAAAAAGTCTGGCAAAATAAAGAAGATTGTAAGACAGATGGAAAGAAAAGATTTATCATCAAACAACCACAAAAATACATAAAAACTTTTCAGCCTTTGGAAGGAAGTCAGATTTTGCTGATTTCATGGATAGAATGAAAAAGTCTGAAAACAGTTATCTCACTTCAGTGTTTCTGTTTGCTAGAGTTAACATTAGCAAATGACTGAGGATGTGGAGAGACAGGAGGTCAGGCAGTGTGGGTGTCAAGAAGGATGGAAAGATAAAAGAACTTTCAGCAATCAAAGAGGCAATGAGTGTGGGCTGAGGCTGCCACATCCTTTCAAATAAAAAATAATAGCAAGATTTTAACATGCTGTTTTTTGAAAGAGACTTGCCTCCCATATAATAATAATAATAATAGTAATAGTAATAATTCAGAAGGCAGTAGACTTAAAGAGAGTAATTTCCAGAATTTCTAAAATAGATGAAGTCTTGACCTCAATAATAAGATTTTAGCCTTGCTGCTTGCCATAGAATTCTGCATAATACTAGGCAAATCACCTACAATTAATGTTCTTACAGGTGGCCACTAACTGCATGATTTTCATTTGCCAATCTTCAGTTGGGAGCCTGGGATCTGGTTTGCAGAAATAGCAGTATTTACAGCTGTGGCTCATTAACAACTCTGAAGTTATTTAAGGCCAAGCATAGCCAACTTTGCCTGGAACAGAACTACCTGAGACAGACTGACTGACTGACTCAACTTGTCCAATCTTCCCTGAGTTGGTTTCTTTTTTCCCCATGTCTATGTGAAGCTAAAAAAACATCTATGCTATAAAGGTTTTCTTAAAAAAGAGGAAAAGTCACACCTCATTTCCAGCCTAGGTGAAGATCAGCCCCATATTTCCTATGGTATTGATTGAATAAGAAAATATCTAGAAGACAGGTTTTTTTCATTTAACAGAATACCATACAATACCTAGCATATTCTCAAATAATTTTGTAACCTTTTTTGTATCCGGCACTTTTAATAACCTCATTTTGTATTTGATAGCTTATAGGCCCTAGTTTAGAAAAAATCTTTAACACAAAGTTTTGCGATGATCAGACCTTTTATTCAGCACAATAGCAGATAAAGTGGTGTTCTGCTTTCTTACGTCTATTTATTTTATGTTCTGACAAATTCAACAGGAAAAAAAGGATTCAATTTTGACTAAAGCAAAGGCTACAACTTCCCCATCCAAAGAAACAGGGACAAAATGAAGAAAAGGATGCAAAAGACTCTCACAACGCTTTATGGCTGAGCATAAAGTCAAGCCCTCAATTTAACAGGACATGTAAGCATATACTTATCTGTGATTTTATGAGCCATCCCAGTGACAAAAGGCTATACTGCATTTGGAGTTGATCTTGTGTTTAAACATGTGCTGAATCAAAAACCTGATATATCCCTCTACTCTGTAAACCTCTTCTCTCGAGACCTTAGTTGGAGTACTGTGCACAGTTCTGATGTCCCCAACTTAAGAAGGCCATGGAACTTCTGGAGCAAGTCCAAAGCAGGCCAGTGAGAATGATCAGGGGGATGGAGCACCTCCTGTATGAAGACAGGCTAAGAAAATTGGGGCTTTTTAGCCTGGAGAAGAGAAGCTGCATGGAGACCTCATTGTAGCTTTCCAGTATCTGAAGGGGGTTTACAAGGCTGCCAGAGAGGGACCCTTCATCAGGGACTGTAGCGACAGGACAAGGGCTAACGGGTTCAGAGAAACAGGGGAGATTTAGGTTGGATATAAAGAAGAAGTTCTTTACTGCGAGGATGGTAAGGCACTGGAACAGGTTGTCTAAAGAAGTGGTGAATGCTACATCCCTAGCAATGTTTAAGGCCAGGTTGGACTGAATCTTGGGAAACATAGTCTAGTGTGAGGCGTCCCTGCCCATGGCAGGAGCGTTGGAACGAGATGATCTTAAGGTCCTTTCCAACCCAAGGCATTCTGTGATTCTTTGATTCTATGTGTATACTCCATCACTGGTGTAAAACATTAATCAAATATTTTCCAAAGACTGGGTAAAAAGGCTCTTTAAATCTGAGCATCAGTTCCCAGCAACCTCTTAATTCAGAAAAGGCATGAGATTCTATGGGTAGTTCTTTCCTATACTTTAGGTCTGGTGCCACACCCAGACTTCCTGGGAAAAGACAGGAGAATAAAAGGGAAGTCAATGCATCCTCAGTGTCCTGAATCAGCCACAAGTGGCAATACTCCTTTTAAAGCCTCCTCTGCTCTCCTGCTTTCTCCCCCCAAACACACATATACACAGTCACTCACTCCCTAACTCAGATTGCAGCCAAATCCCACAATTCATAATCTCTCTGTTGCAGCCAAAATTTGTACTTTTTGTAATTCCTAACATTTTTGTTTCCCCAGTTTATCTAGGGCATTTTTGTGGACTACTTTTAATCTATTAACCCCATTTTACACCCATTGACTAGTTATACATATGCAATGAAAGAACAGCCCCATGTCATGCCTGCACAGGCCAACTCACCCTGGCTGCGTGTCATCGGTCACACAATGGTATGTAAAAGTTCCAAACATCTGCACTCCCAAGATCCCATACAGGAGGAGAAAGAACAGAAGGAAAATTGAAACACTCCAGATTTGTTCTCCAGAACGCCTGGCAAAAAGATAAACATTACACTGAATGCATGGGCAACATGAAGCCTCCTCTGAAAAGCTCCAAAATACATAATATGATCACACAGAGAAAGTAATATTTCCTCCTGCAGAATATTTGTCCTTAAACCTGACCTCTGACTCTGTGCAGAGATAGAATGGGGAATCATGATTTTTTTTAAACCCATAAATTAAGGTAACTAAATCAGCTGTAAACTGAAAAGGGTGGAAGAAAGGAAAAAGCTATCAATAAAATGCATAAAGTCTAGGTTTTGTAAAATAGCATCTAATGATTTCTACAGACAAAATGTGATGATGAAGTTAAGTTGATACAAAATATAGACCAAAGAACTTTCACATTACCACTACATGGCTTCTGCTTTTACATGCTGTACCAAACTAAACATGTGTATTTGCTTGCAAGTATGCATGTCTGTACATATCCCAATAAACTTACACTCGTAACTCTTAACGGTTGGGGCACATGCTTGTGTACTTTATTTACCCTACCAGGAGTGTTCACCTTGATTACTAAGTGTCCATATTAATGGAACAGAATTTATTAAACAGGGGGAGTTTAGATTAAATATAGGGAAGAAATTCTTTACTGTAAGGGTGATGAGGCACTGGAATGGGTTGCCCAGGAGAGATGTGAATGCTCCATCCCTGGCGGTGTTCAAGGCCAGGTTGGACAGAGCCTTGGGTTGCATGGTTAGTGTGAGGTGTCCCTGCCCATGTCAGGGTGGGTGGAACTAGATGATCTTAAGGTCCTTTCCAACCCTAACTAGTCTATGATTCTATGATTCTAATGTCACTGGTTGAAAAGTGCTGGCTACAGTTACTAGCAAAAAGCTTTAGAATTTGTTTAAATATTTGATCGTTTTCTAGGAAACCTGATGATTCCTTAAAGAGTAACACCAGAATTTTTTGGCCAGAACTAAAACTCAGGAAGAAAACACCCACTAAGCTGCACAGTCAGTCTTCTAAGTTAAAACTGAAATTTTCTCTTGTTATTCAGACAAGAACCTTACTTACTTCAAGATATTTGTTATCCTAGTTCTTGGCAGCTCAAAACGAAAATATATCCGAAATGCTCGAATCATAATGAGTGGTCGTGGAATGCGTAACATGCCCCATGGTGACATCTGGTCAACTATTTCAGCAATTTCAAACACCTACAAACAAAAGAATTGTGAGTTTTTCTGGATGACCCTGTGTTCTCCTGTATTCATTTACAGAACTTTTAAAACTGTGAAACTTACTTTCATTTTCAAACTTCTCTTGGTTTATTTTATGGTGCATATTAACCATGTTTTTTTAAAAAAACCTAAGATATGTTTTAATGCATTTCTAAGTTATCCTAATGAAATTCCAGAACTATACTCTGCTTATGTTCATAATGCTTCTGTCTCAAACAACCCAAGAAGACGGTGGAAGGTCATGTCAGCTGCTGTGCTAGTCCTACCCCACGAGTTTCCCACAACTTTGATAAAAGTGAATACTTTACATTTCCAAAGATGAAAATCAGTATCTGTGTGGCACACCACTAAGGTTTTACTATGATGTACATGTACATTTTACACAGATCACCTTGTAAATTGCTATATGCTTATAAATTCTCCTTTTAATTCCAACTGTGTGAGAAAAGTGTACATGTTCTCCTAAACTTCACTTATTTGCAACACAAATTTAAGCCAAGCCGCAGAACAGGGAACCACCTCCTTAATACACTGACAGGTTAAGCACTCCATGAAGACTATTTAGCTCAATAATTGGGCAAAAATGTCTTGGTTTTAATCCCTGTCTCTGACAGTAACTACTTAATTTAACATTTGTTCAAAGTACTAGGAAAATGCAGGGGGAACCTGGCATACCTGACAGTGCTTATCTGTAATGATCAACTGTCATTCTGCATGTGTACATGATGCACCAAAGTTTCCCCTGTGTATAAAGTAGAAAATTACGTGTCTTAAGTTTGTCAGGAGTGAGTAAGTAATGCCTAGCAGCAACTGCTACAGAACTTTTACAATTCTTACACTACAGCAGGCCCAGACTCAAGAGTCTTCCATCTGTTCTTACCCAAAAACCTAGCTATTGTTAAGGACTGACTGATTCGACCTCTACCTATATGTTTTTGCAATATGTCCAAGTTCCCTTCCTTACGAAAATGTATCATATTATTTCCAAACGTATTCATTATTATTTTTTCCATTGTGCTTTAACTTGACTTTCGGAAAAGGTTTTGTTAGGCATGGCTCATATTCCATGAAACCCTTTCACTCACCATATCAATACACTGACAGCATGGCAAATATCTAACATGGGAATCATTCTCTCTTTAATTGCCTAAGGTAGTCACCAAGGCATCCTACTAGACTCGATGAAAGGAGAAGAGCACAACTTTCATATGGAGCTAAGAGATAAACGGCTCTCTGAAGATCCTTCTCTCTCCTTTTGACTATGCAGAGGGTTTATGGTAACAAGCTTCAGATTAATGTTTAACTTCTCAGTAAGAAAAAATCATAAATTTAACATGAATGTAGGTACACTGCAATGTGCAATTATGGAACTATTGAATTCAGCACAGGTTTTTTTAAACAATTTGACCCATGTACTGCAGAAGCTATACTTTTGTAACTTGTAATTATGTGGTTGCACCATGTATTTTTCACAATTAAAGAACTATTCATTGAGAAAGGCTAGTGAATAATTACCTGTAAAACCAGTGACACCCAAAGACAGAAGACCATGAATCCATCAAACACACACCAACGATCCTTTACATAGGAGCTATCACCCTACGAGAGAGAAAAACTAAGAGATTAATTGTTGCTGTTTTACTGTCAGGATTTACAAATATCATAAACAAAAGTTCTTGGAAAAAGGAAAAGCCTTCTTTGTACGACTTTTAAAATGCCACTTTTGAAAGACTCCAAAAGCCTAGTATGCAGACCAGAATATGCTGGAAATGTACAAATACATCTTCTGCGTGAGTAAATGGTAGTGTACCTTAGGGCATATTAACAATCCATTCTAAATGAGGTTTTTCCCAATAGACTGGACATATCCTTCACTGCCTTAAAACATTCTCTGGTTTAATATTCTTTGAGATACAAACTACAGTATTTGACATCCACTTTGGGAAAAAATGATTGTTGTATCTCAAGAACCTTGAAGACATTGGCCTGTTATGCAATTCTTGGCTGATACACGTTGTTTCTTATCTCAGTGATAGTTATTTCAGACAACCTGCACTTGTTTTCACATGTCTCAGCATTTTCATCAATTCTAAAAGCACAGACAGGATGTTTTGTTTTAATCTATTATTTTCAATGACATACACTATCTTCAAATTGATTTATCATCCCTTGCAGTAGGTGACAGCAAGATATATTGTGTTAATAGAGACAAAAATACAATTTTTTTTTTTTAGAAAAAAAAACTTAATTTCAGTTGCAAAAATTATTTTGGGCAGAAGTGGATAAAGTAAGGATATAATGAAAATACAGTAAGTGATTTTCAACTCAGAAATAAAGGAAAGAGACCTTCAATATTATTTTCAGACAAGAGGATTTTGCAACACGTAAGGATATTGAAGTTCTCAATCCAAGAACTAAGAGGAGGAAGACTGTAAATCAGGGAAACAACAAAGCAGGAACTTTTACACCCTATTTTTAACCCATCCTTCCGGAAGAAAGTAGACTTAGTTCCCTCAGTAAAGTCTGAGCTAATCAGTAACTCTACTCAAGGCTGAACAAACACAGCTGTTTCAGTGGTTAGGTTCAGTAACCATGAAGCAGACAGATAGATACACATTGTTTACCTGAAGAGATCTGCTACCAGCACCCCCCTTTCTCCCCTCCCTCTGTTCCCTCTTAGTGAACAAATCTCATATGAGATTTGTATCAACATGCAACTTGAGTCCTTCAATTGTGGCTTTGAACAAAGATGGTGATTGGGCTTTCTGTTGCTGAAGAACCCTTTGAAACTTACTTTTCTTCTCTCAAGCACTCTTTGTCTAAAGCAAAAGTTTTCCCTGGGTTGTGTACAGATCTGAGCATGAAGTTGTGCAGGAATTCCTGTATTCACCATCCTCTGAATAATCCGTCAAGTCCGTCAAGTACTCACTAAAAGCCAAATCTTTTATTAGAAATTGCTTTTTCTCTCCACAATAGGTGTGGCATGATTGAAGCGGTTCTACCGTTTTCTCCTGACAAAGGAAGATGTTGCGAGCCTTTCCAGTGTTCTCACCAGTCAGACAGCTCCACCACCTCACTTCTCTCATAGTCACATTGGGCCAGCTTCCACAGCTGTATCTTCCTGGCCAGGGAGACTTCCAGTGGATCGCCCACAGAAACTTAGGGCACCTTAATGACATCTGTAAAAACTACTCATTTTAGGGGAAGATCTGGCCCTTTCTGCTTTGTACCTTGGAAGCAAATCCTTTTTATATCTGTTATTTGACTGGCAGTGGATTTGGTGGGGAATCATCAATGCATTTATGCTGTGCCTTGGCACATGAGATGTTATTTGTTGTGGGAAGCAATTTTAAGGCAGGATCACATCCTGCTTAGTGCAAAAAATCAGAATGTACTTTTTGGTACAAACCTTGATATTGACATCTAGTGCTTCTTCATGAAAAAAAAATCTAATTCTGACCAAACACAGGCCAGCACTCAATATTAACAGCAGTGAACAGTTGAGTTTCATTCACATTTGGAAAAAGCCTTGGGCTAAAATTTCAGACTCATGGTCAATGGCAGCCTTTCTTAGACTTGGAAATGAATACAGATATATGAGATTTAAATACATCTGATGACATCTTACCTAAACCAGCTAAATACCTGAAGTATTGCAATATGCTAATCCCTTGCCCTTTTTTCATCATATCTGCTGAAATCCGAAAATTATTGATGAGTTTTGTTTCAGTAATTTTTTGTGAATGCACTATCTCATGCCATTTACATTATGGCTTATAAGTCTTTGAAATGTGATCTAAACATTTGAAAAAGATGAAAAATTAGTACTAAAGACCAGAAACCTTATGCTGGGACTAATCCAAACCTCTTAACGTCATTAAAGTTGCTGACTCCCTGCTGCCTACAGTAGACAGTGGATTCTTTAATGTGGACAGCAAGACCTGAAAACTTCTCCAGCAACATGACTTACAGTCTCTCTAGACAACAAAATCATTTGTCTCTGGTAGAGCAGTGGGTACCAGTCTACTTACACAGTCCATGACTGCAGGCTTGGGATAGCCTTTGGAAAGCTTCTGCACCCCTACTTAATGCCTCTTCCAGGAAGCCTAAGGGAACTACTTGAATTCAGCGGACTAGCTAACTAACAGCTATAAAGTCTAAAGCAGCAATACTGCTTAGCTGTTGGATCAATCTTTTCTTTGTTAATTAGAGTACTATTCATTATTTTGTAATACCTTTCCTAGTCTCCACAGGCAGGTTTTCCAATATGCTTCTTTTTCATCAGTATTTATTTATGGCAGGTCAGCATCACTGTTAGGCTAGTACGCAACCATGGAAATGGCCTTCTTGGTAAACCACACATGTGGAATGGATCAAAAGTCTGCCTAGCTCTTAAAAGATGCTAATCTGAATTAATCTGAAATTTGACATTTCAGAAAAACAGACAAGCTTGACATAACAGTTTGTAATTAAAATATTCCCTTCCTTGTATGAAGTTAATTTTGTATGGCAACGTTGTTGAAACTAAGAAAGAATACTTCAAGTTCAGCATTAACACTAATCATAGAATCACAGAATCATAGAATAGTTAGGGTTGCAAAGGACCTTAAGATCATCTAGTTCCAACCCCCCTGCCATGGGCAGGGACACCTCACATGAAACCATGTCACCCAAGGTTCTGTCCAACCCGGACTTCAACACTGCCAGGAATGGAGCATTCACAACTTCCTTGGGTATTAATGTCTCTTTGTCTTCTCAAAAATAGGAACAACAAATAAATCTCTTCCTTTCTAGCACCATTACATTAACTGAGTACAATGTATTAGCTCATATTTTCATTTTGACATGCAATACTGATACCCCAATAACAGCACTGAGATTCCCAAAGACACACTTTCTCAATTGTAACCAAGATATTAAAGATAAAACACCAATTACCAGTATTAGGTGCCCTAAAAAGTCATTACACAAGTTCACAGAAAAAAACCAATTCTGTAAGGTCTAACTCACTGGAAATGTGATCCAATACAAAATACAGACAGAACCACAGACAGAAGTAGTAACGCCTGAGATAGTCACTCCATGAGAGCCATTACAGTTTAAATTACATTAGAATGGAAGACAAGCCAGACTAAATTTTTTTAACAAAAGCATACTCCCTTATCAACCTTGCTGAAAACAAAATACTCTACAAAATCAACATCCAAATTGCATAAAGCAATCTGCTAGAAGATTGATTATGTCTACTTATTTTGTTAGGCAATTTCAATATCTCATTAGTAAGGTAGGCATCTTAGCTGGATGACAGCAGAGTCACCTCCTAGGTCATTTCCTCCCTGTTTTTATCTCTTAACATCTCAGGAACACTCAGAATGAACAGCAAATATCCCTGCAAGTGGAAAGCCTCCTCTGCCTTCCTGCTTGCCTTCAGAAATGTCTTTTTCTGTCTCATCCCTGACTATAGCCTGTTCTCTAAATTCTTCCCTCCTGCCTCTTTCCCGATGCCTTCGTGGAAAAACTAAACAAAAGAAGTGAGATGACATTTGCCCTGAGTAATTAAATATATCATCATCTGCTCTCGAAAGGAGTTCTAGAGACTTGGGTCTGCCATTAGGAGAACCTTAGTCTCCCACTTTGCCTCACAGTCTCTGACAAACAGGAGAGCTGAAAGATGGTACAAACACAAGGAGACAGCAAATTCAGTACCAGCTACTTTGCTATTCTATCATGGTCACTGAATGCCTCGTGTGGTTTGGTAGATAAAGCACATCAACAACTCCAGCAAATTTTTCAGATCACCCTGTGGGCTCTTTCCTGCAGCACCACAAATAAGCATTAAGGGGTGAGGCTGACATTTACTGGCATTTTTGGAGCAGCATAAATGCACAGGAGGAAACAGAGGGAATACAGGGAATCAGAATTCAGGAGTACAATTCTTCCCCCCTACGCTATGCTTATTATAACACAAAAAGAGCAAGCTATAACATGGCACAGCTGAGTTAGGGAAATAAGACCCACTCTCCCTCCCCCATTCCCTTAATTCACACAACCACCACAGGTACGGAGGTGGGAGTGGGACAGAAAATGAAATGAGAGCTGAAGGGATTGCCTAACCTCTTTCTCCCTCCTGCAAATGAAGACATACATACACACACTGACAGGCTACATATCTTCTACCAAGTCACACGTATACGTATGTTTCCTGCTCAACTTTAAACTTTCCCTATTTCCTTAAAACCCTGCAGTTTATGGGTCTGTTCAGTAGCAGAATGATGTGGATAACCCAGCCCTCAACTGTCAAATACTGTCAACAATTTCCTTACACAGAAAAGAGAATGAAGAGATACAGCCTAATCAAGAAGAAAAGCTGCCTCTGACTTCTGTTCTGAGTTCTCCCATCCCCCCAAAATAAAAATATTTCTCAAATGTGCTCATGCATCAGACATTAGCGCCTTTCTTTCTTCTTCTGAGATTTGAAATTTCTCAGCTTCCTTGGGGACTGGCTGGAGCACGACCTCAGATCAACAGATGACTCTCAACCATACTACCTACTGTGCTAGTCTATCTTTTACTCTGTGTGACACAAAACAAAGACTAAAAACCAATCTTAGAATGGGTTGGTTGGAAAGGACATTAAGAGCATTTAGTTCCAACCCTCCTGCATGCGCAGGGACATCTTCCACTAGTCCAGGTTGCACAAAGCCCCATCCAACCTGGCCTTGAACACTAACAAGACAGTGTTCTGTGGATGCCAGGGACATCCACAGCTTCTCTGGGCAACCTGAGCTAGTGCTTCACTACCCTCACAGTAAAGAACTTTTTCCTTAGATCTAGTCTGTATCTCTCCCGTTTAAGTTTGACCCATCTTTTATGGCTCACAGCCATATACGCAAGCCATGGCTCAAGCATCATATCCTAGCCATCTTTCAATTGAAAGTACTTCTGTAAATGTAAAATCCATGCAGGAAACTAAGGAAATTGTGGATTGCTTGGCTAAGACCATGTTAATAGCCAAATTAAAACTGGCATAATTTAAAATGGGTGCTCACCCCCAAGTTAGCCCTCTACACCAGTAACAGTAGCACTTGAAATTGAAACAACTTTTTTTTTTTTTTTTTTTTTTGTAAAGTCAGTATTTGGGAGAAAAGAATAAGAGGGGGGACCACATACAGCACCTCATTTCTGTGTCTTATTTTCTCATCAAGTGTCTTCATTCACAGTGAAGGAAGTCACTTAAAATATATTCACATAACAGCAATTGATCTGTAACAGTCAACTGAATTGCTGTGTGAAGTTTAAATGTTTATTGTGGGTGTTATCTCACTTTATCATCACTGAGTTAAACAAATTCAATTTGTAACTACTCATGTATTGCACTGAACTGTTCCATCATCAGATGCTTCCAAGTAACACATCACCTAGTCCATAATTTATCTTGGTTATAACCTGCAATGCAGTGTTTATAGTAATACTGTATTCTACACCAGAAAAAAATTGTAAAAATCACTTGTTACAGCACAGAAAACAAAGTAACTATTTACAAATTAAAACAATGAAACACAGCTCTTGTTGGTCCTTTGGATTAGAGGGTGACGTCATGAATGCTTCAGACACACAACACACAGTTCCAATCTATCATTACAAAAAAACTATAACCTCTACAAAACCACTACTTCATCATCTGCAGTAATAATGACAAAAATCTTTTTAAGTACTTTTGTATTTTACATTTCGGGAATCATCAATAAAGATGGAGGGCTATTTCATTCATTAAAGAACGGTCTCAAATGGGTTTTCAAGGCAAGCCAGATTTTTGTTAATGTCATTAATTTCAACTCTGTATTTCACGTTCATATTATAATAGGAGGTTTTTACAGTATTCACCATCTCATTCGTTGTTTCCAACAGGAGAAAAAACCCAACTAAAAACAAACAAAAAAAAAGCCTACACCAAAAAGCCTAAAGGAAGAAACAAACCTGGCCATGAAGTAGGAATCAAGACTTTTAAACAGACAACATGATCTTGTTTGTAAAATCATTTAAGTTGGAAAAGACCTTTAAGGTCATCAAGTTCAACGTTAACCTCACACTGCCAAGTCTACCACTAAACCAAGCTCCCAAGCACCATGTCTACAAGTCCTTTAAATATCTTCAGGGATGGTGACTCCACCACTTTCCTGGGCAGCCTGTTCCAATGCTTGACAACCCCTTCAGGGATGAAGTTTTTTTCTAATATCCAATCTACTCTCCTCCTCCCCTCTCCCCGGAGTGTAACTGGAGGCCATTTCCTCTTGCCCTATCACTTGTAACAGTGTTTGTTGTAAAATAAGGAGAAAGGGTGGGAAATGGGAGGAGTTTAAAAATAGTGTTTTAAACTAAAACTTAAAGAAAATTTAAAAACAAACCAGAAACAAACGCGAAAATACTACACAACACTCCCTCCCTCAAGTAAAAAAAAGTGGCAAGTAATTCAGATTGTCCACTATTCAGAGATGCCAGGCACAGCCTTATTACATAGTCAATAGAGGACGGAAGCCAGCACCTTCTTATCAATACCCAACAGTAGGTATGGCTACAGAACATGTAGGAAAGGGAGCTTTGCTGGTGTATTACACTGCTGCTTTCTCGATATACGGCTTTATTGCTGCAGTTGGGTGCCAGCATGCCTTGCAGGGAGATCTTATGGGTCACTACTGGAAGCCTGAATTTCATTTCCCTCTCTATCTGCTCATTAGCCATCTGTATTCAGTGTTGTAAGTAATGCCTTACTAGCTAACTCAGCTCCCTTGGATGTTCAAGGGTTCAGCAAATCGAAAAATGGATAATCATGAGGAGGATTAATAGGATTCCCCTACCTGGAAGAGCACCCACTGTATCCAGGAAGTGCACAGGAAAAAAGACTTCACTGTGAGAACAGTTAAAACACTGGGACATGTTGCCCAATGAAGTGCTAGCATCTCCCTTGCTGGAAACACTCAAGACTCAGATTGACAGGACCCTGGATAATCAAATTAAGGCCCTGCTTTGAGTAAGATGTTGGTCCAGACCATCTCCATGGATCCTTTCCAACCCAGACTTTTCTCTGGTTGTGTGCAATCCAAGCCAATCTCCTCAAGGTGACAGTTCCTTGAGGCAGACTTCAGTTCTCCAGTCCTACATCTAGTTCCACACACATGGACATCCGCTCATGCATAGAAGTATTCTGTAGCCTTGAAGTTATGTGTGTTAAACACTGCTGTGCTTCATCCAGCAGCATCTGCTTTCCCCCAGATCCAGTGTTTATGGCGAATGCAATAGGAAGATCTGGATCCAAATGTTTCAAGGGGAAAGCTTTCACCCCAAGGCATCAAATATTGCCTGGAGATTGAACAGGGAAATTTGCCAAGCAAACAGTTTCATCTAACATGACAAAACTTGATTTATGATTGTCAGTCACAGCTCTCCTTCAACAGAAAAAAGCCACAGTGATGAAAGTTGGAATAGATTAGAAGGAGGCACTTTTCAGAAAGAGGATTTTATTAGTTGGTAATTAGCATTATTAAAAGCTGGAGAATCCATTTCATACTACAGAAACTAAGAAAAGTTTATCGAATCAACAACCTTAGGAGAGCTATAACAAAGGAGTATTTATATTAGTGATGGAGAATACAATACTCTGAAATGAAATTTTACATTCAGTTTACTGCCTTAATAATCCCACACAAAGTTTGTCATTTTCATGAAAATACAGCTGCATAGAAATGTTTTTATTCTCTTCCACAGGGATTTGGATATCAGTAGGATTTTTCATCTTGATGTCTTCTTTTATTCTCTCAAATTAAGAGAGAAAACAACATTGGCATAAAAATAAAATAAAATAAAACAAAATAAAATATCAATGATGTTTAATTACAGCAGACTTCCCTAAAAATGCAAATTTCAACACAAAAGGGCACATTAGGGATGAAGTTCCCTCTCCTCCTATTCGAATACATGTTATCCAATAGGTTGATTTCACTGCTACCCCATTATATGCGTCATTTTACCCTGACATGAAGAAATACATTAAAAATATCTCTCAATAATAGCTACTCTCATGGAAAAAAGAAAACAACCCTATAAAGTAATCACTGAAAGTGCTATTAGAAAGGGATAAAAATAACATTACCAAAAAGTTTTCTTCATTGAAGTGGTCTGTATATTGAAAGAGAAATTTATAAATTAAATATGAAAATCAGTATGCCATAGTTTTGTGTTTTTTTTGGTAACTTTAAAGTTAGATTTCACTTACCATGGTAAGTCACTAGGTCTTATATGGACACATACTTCAGTCCATGACCCAAAAAAATTTTTCACTGAAAACTGCCATGACCCACTGACTGGTTAGAAAAATTACGATTTTTCTTTTAGAAATACTGCCTGTGTAAGTTCAGTAAGTAACTGAAATGCCTTTGATTTTCTAATACTTCAACGCAAAAACGGTGCAAAAAGCCCCACTGTGTAATATGAGTCATTAGTTTCCCGTAATAAATGCTCCAACAAAACCAGGCACAAGTAACCATAGAAACAGGTACGTATATTCTAGCGCCATGGTCTCTAACCTTCCCTGGCCCACAGGCAGCACCCTGCTGCATGCAACTTCATATTTGTTTTCCTCATGATAATCAGTTTTAATTTTTTTTTTAATTTCCTGTGACAGGAAGCAGCATAGGAGCATTTCACTAGCAACATGATTCCAGGAGCCTGGGAACAGATGTCCTGGTGACGGACATATGCACTTACCAAAACAGCAACTGACAAATAAAGGAAAAAGGTGAGACAGGAGAATCAACTTTGATAGACTGAATGTCTTATTCAAATAATGGATATTAATGCTGTTTGCTATGAAATAATACTTAAGACAATCACAGCTGCCAACACCAAAATACCACAGTATTTTTGAGGATAAATTTTAAGACAACTTGAAATAAAATAATTTTTGCCAACACAGAATAGCATGGGACCTGCACTGCACATCTAGGTTTCCAACACAATTATACATACTAAAGAATTATATTTTTTATAGATATGTAAAATAATGTTCATTTTATAATCCCAAGAAGTAGAGTCAAAGGGGAAACTCAAATCTTAAGTTAACTGGGCCTTTTTTCATGTTTGCTCTGTGAGCTTTTTACTACCACATGTAAGTAGTTTTCTCTTTTTATTTTTTTCCTTCCACATAATTACACTCTGTTTAGCCAAAGCATTGTCATTTTCTTATCCCTGCCCCTGATTCCTCTGGTTATCCCTACCCTCAAGGTAGATTTCTCCCTCAAATTAGTGTTGATGAATGCTAGTAAAAGCGTTTGTATTTTAAGACCAAAAGTCTATTTCATGCAAGCAAAGATAAAAGCAGCAGAACACACAAATGGATGCCACCAGTAACAGTTGCAGACCCCAGTTTAGATCATGGCAACCTGAGTTTTGCATTACAGCATAAAAAGCCCATCTCCACCTCACAGTGCTTGCACAACAGGTGGAAAGTTCCTTATATTGGCAGAGAACTGAATGAACAGAACTAAGCACACATCGCTGAGGTAAGGCACCAGCCTGCTCTGTCCTGTATCCTCTTCTCCTGAGCAGATAGCAACTACAGCAACCAAAGTCGCTATCAGAAAAAGGAGGAAAATGTGCTCCCTGCACAAGGCAAATGCTGCCTGGGAACACCTGACAAACTGAAAGCCCCTGATTTCAGTTAACTCAGTAATCTGGCCTTTAATACTAGGCAGAAGCAAGGGAAATGGCTCCCATCTATCTGCAACTGCTTTGGTAGAAGATTAAGCTTTGTTTCAGTTCCTGCATGAATTCATGGAGCGTGCTGAAAGCTAATGGTGCAACCATTCATTTCAGCCCATTGCAGGAGTACTGAAGTTAGTGAGTAGAGCTCAGTGCTGCTGAAATACAGCCTGACAAATTCACTCACAACTACTTCAACTGGTACAAACGTTTTGCTGGGAATGTAATTGATTTAACAATGGGGGAAATGTCAAGGGCCATTACTTCTGACTTTCAATAATCTCCTTTGTTAGCTGACATATGTCACAACTGCACAGTGAAAAGAAAGACATTTCTATTAAACTCGGTGCACTACTTGAGCTATATAAAAAAATTTCTAATTTTCAGATGATGATACTAAAATAAGCATCAAATAGGCTTTTTTTAACAGACAGGAGAGAGAACTCTCCCACTTTCTTATTTTACAGTGTTACTCTTTAACAGACCAACAGGATAAACCATGCCTCCTTTTTCCAACTTGATTTCAATGTAGGTTTTGTAATACCATCATGATTGTGATTAGAAGCCTCAATGAGGATGTGGTATAATGAAAGTAAGTTCACATACCCTCACATTCTCCATGGAGTGAAACAATATCCATTTACCTCAAATTACTTAGAGGCTGAAATTTCACATGAGACATCTGTTACTTCATTCTTTTTAGTGTAGTTGATGCTAATTCTTTCACATCATGGACACATTTTCCTGGAAGTTTCTCAGATTTTGCTATATCTTCCTCTTTGGTTATTTTATTATACAGAATGCCACAAGTGCAATTGTGTCTAATACCAGCATTTATCAGGAATATTTCTCTATTTCCTTATTCCATTTCCTGACACAAATGCTGAAAGTAAAAACTTCCAATAAAGATAAGACACCTTTAAAGTAAGGTATCCTTAAATTGTTCGTGTTCAATGAGAGATAACCTTCAGAATACACCTTATTAGAAAACAGAAGGTATTTCTTGCATCACATTGCTTAAAAGAAATGCAAAGTTCTCACACCACAAGTTAGGCTCCTTGTCTTCTCTCAGAAGTGTGGGGCTCATCTAATATCATGTCTTAGGCTTGAGAGTTACCTTTTTAATTCAACCCCACCTCCATTTTTCAATGAGATCAATTTGGAAACTTTCCTACATCAAGCACGTACAATCATGTTTGTAAGTGACACATGAGTGGGCACATATATGTAAGTTTTTACTCTGAGGGACCGTGAGTCTTGTCAGTCAGGTTACAAGCTTAACTATTTTGACAGACACAAACAGGAGATAATTCATGGTGCTCTCAGAAGCATGCCAATCAATAACTTATGCAGCAGACATAAACTGCATGTAATGCTTTCTTGATGCAACTGATTATAACAGAGCTCCTTCTGACCAAGGAGCCTGAAACATGAAATCAGAACCAACAAGTCTCTGAACTCTATTTATACTCTGGGAAATAAAGTTCATGCAAACAAATCCAGGATCATTTGAATTCTGAACTGAAGGGATCATGAAAACACCAGTGTCAAATTGAATTCAGTAAGTTTTACCACTGCAATAAATTTATTACATTTTATACACCGGCATATAGCGTGGTACTGTGGTGAGAAAAACTGCATGTATTTCTTAAAAGGCTGTAATTTCACTCACAAAACTGATGTATAGTATGGTGGTATACACGTTAAACTTCTAGATCCTTTATAGAAATATAAATCATCAGTAGCAGGCAGTGAAATAAAGATAATTTGAAGCTAAATGTGGAAGTTCCATTTTTATGATCCCAAAGAATAAGGGGTTAGTCACTTACCCAGACTTTGCCCATGACTGCAAATTTTCATACTTCCAGGTATTCCAGGAATCACTTTATTATATATTTCCTAATAAACTCCAAGTAACAGAGTATTTGCTACCTAAAAAAATATTTCTTGCTGGACTAAAATTCTGCACTAATCATGGTTCAAAAGTTTATTAGCATTTCCATTCCTTAGGCTTTTACAGAAATACTTACTTAAAGTTCAGCAGAACCATATGGCAATACATTCATTGATCCTACACTCACTAAAAGTCGTGAATGCACTTAAATTAGGACTACAGTCTATAAATAAATTTCCTCACATAAAGATGCTCCATATACAAACATCTTTAATAAATGCAAAAAAGTTCATTAACATTGCCTTTTTTCACTTGGGTTGGTCTGTCAGTGTTGAAGAGGCATTTGGACAACACCCTTAACAACATGCTTTAACTTCTGTTCAGCCCTGAAGTCGTCAGGCAGTTGGATTAGATGATCAGTGTAGGTCCGTTCCAACTATTCTATTCCATTCCATATCCACAAATTTAAGCAACCCAGTGAAAGACACTGAAATATGCAGCAATATATTCTTCATAGCCCCTAGGTGTCAACTGTGAGTGAAGTTTTTATTTCCATACACAAAGGCTGAGAAATCAAGCTCTGTAAAACAGTCATGCTGTTAGCCACCCCTCCCACTCTCTGCATTAGTATCTCAGTGTCCATCTCTTTGCAAAGTCTGTACTGGTTATAACAGTAACATGTTACACCCACACCCTCCAAGTGCACACACTGGCCAATAATTCCTCATTCTTGATCCTATGTCCTCACTCCACCTGCTTAATGGACACCTTTGAATAAAAGAGCACAGGTAGTGCCTGGAAACAGCACTTCACAGAGGATTACTTTGGCCTTACACAACATTAGAAGAATTTACTTAGAATCATCTTATTTCAGTATTTTTCTAAACATTAATTATAATTTAACTTCTATTATTAACACTTATTACGTATGATGATATAATGAGGAATTTGGAAATTTGGGAATTACAGTCCCACCTCTGTGCCTGGCAAAATTTGGAGCAGATACTCCTGGAAGGCATGCTAAGGAACATGAAAAACAACAAGGTGGTTGGTGACAGCCAGCATGGCTTCACTAAGAGGAAATCCTGCCTGACCAATTTGGTGGCCTTCTACGATGGGGCTATGGAACTGATGG